>AZLU01000210.1:39790-73091 GCA_002224055.1 Pezizomycotina sp. ARF18
TATAAAGCTTTCAGGTTTCCTAAATTTTTATCAAAATAGAAGGAGCGAGAGAAATAGTAGAGTTTGAGGTGTGCTCTCCGAAATGTTCCTGATACCCGCTTGCTTTATCTCACGAAACTATTTTACGCCAGCTTGATGCGTATATCAGATATTCGTATTATTATATCTTGACTCTCTCTGAATACATACATATAGATACGTATATTATAGGACTATTTTAGATATCAATATTACCACCAATAAGCCTTACTAATACGCACACGAGCTTAAACTATAGAATAACATCGCATTCACACTGTACGAACTAAGGCAGGAGATGGCAAAGTGCTGGGATAAATCCCGTGCTATCATGGTACTGTGCCATTTCTTATGTGAACGAGTAAATTTTTCAGTGTCGCGGACAGTGAAGCACAGGGGGGACATCGATGCAGCCCGTCTCTCTCGCAAGAACCTTGAAAACTAAATCATTTTCTTCGTAGCTATATTACCTGAAAGAAAGAGAAAGGGGAAACATCTCCGTCTACACGCAAGATATGTAATTTACGGATACAGCAATCCCATCGAATTTTAGCTCTTCAAGCTCAATCAGAGGTTACAATATTGCCACGTGCTAGCAAGCATAAGCACAATATATGGACGTCGAAATGCCTGAAGCGTACTTTGTAGCGATAGACATTAGAAAAATTACCTTAGTTCATACATGCATCTCGACATTACTTATTAATAGTGCTTTTGAAAGGTGCACTCAAGACTCTTGATATCGATTATCAAGCTTGTTTTAATTTACTTCAGCCCAGATTAGGAAAGGTATCCGTTGACATCACGATACGGAGTAGAGAGTAAATATATATTACCCTGCTTCCCACAAACTCCAATCCAACAAATAATAAGCTCAACTGGTGATCATAAAGAAACAGTTTTTTCTTTTATATGACTCGAAGCCGATATATCTTGTAGGATCGGATAGGTATAATACTGATTTCGGATACAAAACCGGGCCGTATACGTCGGATACCTGTTGTAGATGTCATTCCCGCTTTTAATTATGCTCATCAGAAAATCTTCATCTTGTCGACTCCACTGCGTTTCTCAAGGCAGTTATACTTTCACGTCTCTCTGCCCTGTTTCTAGAGCTCGGACTACGTCAGCTGTTCAAAGTCAAGAACGATCGATACAAGTATCCTTACTCGTACAAGATCTAAGGAGGGAAGATTCATTGATCTAGAAAAATAGCTAGCCTTGTCATGTATTTTAAAAAATTTCTATATATTGTTTCAAGTACTATTCGACCAGTGCTAAAAGGCCCGTTCGGATCCTCCGCTTCAAGTTCCCGTTAAGGCAAAATAGGCACCGAATTCTTAATGACTTTGACAGGTTACATCCGCCCTCGTATTTAGGCTATTGCTTTATGTTTTATAACCCCTCGGGGAAATTTTAAATTCTCGAAGGCGACGAGTAGTGAGGCTCAGAACGAAATATACGAGCTAACTGCAACTTCGCGGAAAGAAGGGAAATACTATCTGCGGGCTGGAGAGAGTGCTGCTCGAGAGATCTAGATGACAGGTTACTCTCATGAGTTACGTTTACGTTTATTTCGTGTCTCTTACCTATTTAGAGGAAAGCTATGCGAAATCATTCAAGTTAATATATATGAAACTTCTGATCTCGAATATTCTTTGCTTGAAGTTATCCATTCATATATATACGAGACGCAATTTCCGTGCTGGTTTATAATATCTCATAAGACAAAAGTTGGAATCATCGACTGGGAGCCTCGTGGTGTTGTAATTTACGCAATGTATGGTATTTATTTAACATTGCTGGTTGGTCATATACTGGGTGTTTCAATGGATCAAGTTGTAAGTTTTCGCGCCGGGAATCGTATATATTTGCCTCATTGAAAAAAGGCTTTCCTTTGAGACATGATATGCTTCTTGAGATACATTGAACATACCTAGCTTTGGAGAGCAAATGATACTACAGTTATATTGGGAAATGTGTAGATATGGATAGCTGCAGGGCTGAACGTGATTTTCCTGAAATTACTTCCAGACCCGTCCACAGACATTCAATGATGCATTATTCCAAGTATTCTACGCTGTGCGAGCAGTTGGTCTACTTCACGCTCGGATATATCATTGTCAATTTTATAGATTGAGCATCATTAGAGATAACAAATCGCCACTTGGTCTCGAATCCCATCTACATGGGGTCCTTATAGGCCTAAGGCAGCCTCGGAACAAATTGCCATTGCAATCGCTACTTAACGCCATGTCCTTAATGATCGTTCAAGTTCCGCGCCTAATTTTTGATATAGGTGCCAGCCATTAATGTATTTAGAGCTATGCGCGCTTGCCGTTCTCTAATCTGTATCGCTCGAGCGGTACAGACGTAGATTGCAAAAAACTTATCATGGAAAATAGGCGATATAGCAGCTTTGTTTACCTTTAATTCGGAGCGGTTCTATCACAATATTAATCGAGGTGAATGCTTGAATGCTTTCAATTCCCTGAAACATTATATATGACTTTAACTCCGTCTAATTGATGTCTACGTAGTTACTGAGATACATTACTCAAGTAGGTACATCGCCAACCTTCGAGCTTGCGAGAAGAGACAGGAAGCATAACCTAATGAAGGACATGGCAGTACTACAACAAGGGAAATATATTAGAACATATATGGGTAGCCTTATATATACCGAAAAAACGAAACATCAACTGCTACCTGTGCTTACTCCACTGCATATAAGTTATCTTACCATTTATAAAGAAAGCTTAATACTATTAAGTAGATTAGATTTTTGAAAAGGGAACAGGGAGCACGCTTTCTAGCTTACTAATATTATTTTATTCATGACTAAGTGTGTAAATCGTCATGCTTAAATACATGTTTTATGTAACTACTAGTCCATAGATTGCTTAAAAGTATCCGTTAGCCTTAAGATATACGTTATCTTACGCGTAGTATTTATTCTTAGTTACTTAGAAAACGCATTTTGTATAAACGATACAACTGTGGCCACGTTCTCTCCCCTTCGGGACTATCAATCGTAGCATAAAAGCATAAATGCAGTCTCCTCATTACAGCTCAACAGGTTTATACTACGTCAGCGACGTTCGAACTGGGATACGAAAGACTGTGATCATTTCATCAGCTAGATGAATCCGTCCGAGAGGAAATCCAGAATAGTACCGAATGCATACTACTGAAAAACGTCTTGATGTACTCCAGAAAACGACGATATGCATAGCCAGTTGTCTACTTGGATACCTCATCAGGTAACGAACTTTGCATTTTGGCATCTTCGTCTCCTTTGTTATATCTAAGTATTGTATGTTTACATTGTGCGCTTCATTAGGAATACTCTTATCTCTCCTCAAAGGGCCGAAGTGGGCGTGGACGTTAAGGATCTTTCCGGATAATTTAACCAAATATCACCATCACGTATCAACGCAATTAGCTGATAGCATATTATCACTCGCTGAGTACCTATTAGCTATACTTAGGTAGCTTTGCAAATTGATTATTATAATTTCACGTTTTAGAGAGTTTTCCGAGTTAATGATCATTTGAATTTAGAGTCGTGATGCACGGGAGGGTTCGAACCCAGGCAGCAATTGCCCTTTCCTCCAAGCAAACGAATGCCTTTAACCTGTAGCTCCTTAAATAAAAAATTCCACTACCCCTTCACCTCTGCAATAAAAGTAAGTATGGCCCCAACTTGGTACTAGCGTTCAATCTACCTTACTAATATATCTCACTACTACAGTGCAACAGGTTGCAGGCCGGGCCCTAAGATAATGGATTTCGGCGGATACGTGTTACGGCCAGCCGGTCGAGTATTTCCCCAATACTGGTGGTTGTTCCCTAAGATACTGTAACAAACCAGACATACACCGGTGTAACTCGGTCCCTGTGAGTTATCTTTTTGTTAAATTTTCCTACTAACGCTTTTTTTTTTTTTTTTTTTTTTATAATTCAGGTTCATCGTGACGACTGGCATATAGAGACTGGGGAGCTTTTCAAGCAACATCTCGACGAAAAAGCAAGCACTATCAAGCACTAGCGTCTGATACCTTAACCTGTACGTGAGTATTGCGGTTTGAATTTTTTTTTGGATTTAGAAAGACATATCGTTGTGGGGGAGCTTGTGTTTATAGAAGTGGACCAATGTTTGTTTAACATTTTCCTTCGTTATATATTCCGATAGATCCAGGAAACAAAAGGGTCTATACAATGGCTATCCATGATCTAGGTAAGTAATTATACATATGCATCAAGGTATCGTGTCGATGAATAGCCAACGCTACTGAGTGCTCCGGATACTAAGACATTATTGATGCTAATTTCATTAAAACTTTACTGCAATGCTAGATTCATCAGTCCATGATTCTCACAGGTTATTTAGTATATGTATTTTGGTAGTTTTAAGTAGCTAACAGTTTGTAGAAGTAAAACAGTTCATATCGGATATCTCAAATTCTCATTATCAAGATTGATGCAATCTAATAGTTAATTAAGCGTATAAGTTGAAAGGCTATATTTACACGTCGCCCAAGGCATATGCAGGTTAATCAGCCGGTGTTAAGTTCTCTCTAGGAATTGCTATTGGTGCTAGTAACAGCTACTGCTTAAGCTTCGTTAATTCTGGCAAGCAAAGGACGTGTAGCTTAAAGAATAATACGTTCGTTTTGTTATAGGCGGTCGGACACCAGGTCAGGTTTGTTCTATCACATAATCTAACGTACTAACGACTCTAGAATTCGACAAATCTGCTGGCCGTTATAAAAAAACACGTTTATAAGCCACTGCACTGCACACGCTAAACTGCTATATGTGAGAGTCTAAACCTCCGGATATATATGCGTATCTATATATCACCACGGCATAATAAGCTGCACTTTGACAAACTGCATCGAGTCGAACGGGTCCATCTGTTCAAAGAAAACAAAGGACCCCGTAAACCAATGCCTCAGAATCTATTTACTTAGCTTCCGGAAGATATAAATTGGAGATATATTCGGTAAAAAGGCAAACGACGTTCAAATCTAACCGGTCTTCGGGCTGTTTCTTCTCAGTTTACACAACAAGCTTGCATTAAAGGCTTGCTCTAACTCCACCGATACTGCGGTAAAATCTAATTGAACAGTTATACATTTGTATGTAACAATAGCATTACAGCGCACAGGCCACGAAAAAAAAAAAAAAAAAAAGGTCAAGTGGCCACCTTGCCCACGAAGCTATGGTGCCGCCGTTAGGTCGGCATCAATTCCTCGTGTTTTTTTTTTTTTTTTTTTTTAATATATACTTTACTTATAATAATCCTTTTCAATGCTTTCCTGTTACCTAAACACTGAGTCCAGTCAATATTCTTCTTTCTTTCTTTTTCTCGGGGCTCCACACTTCGTAGCTTCATAGGTATTGGAGCAAGTCCCCACATGAAGAAAATCTAGCACAGCTAGTTCGACGGGTCGGTAAGAGGCGGTTCCATCCAAGTGGGAATTCTGCACAGTCTAACAGCACCAAATGCAACAGAACGATCCAATTTGGATACCATGGACGTTCATAAACGTTATACTGGCTGTTTCTATAGGAAGCTGTGATATTGATGGTTAGTTATAATACCAAGCACCAAGCAAGTGCTATAGATGTTTATGAGATAAAAAAAGAGGAGGAAGGAAGAAAGGAAAGAAGGAAGAAATAACAATGAAAAGAAAAAGAAATGAAAGAAAAAGGAAAAAAAAGAATGAGAACAGTCAGTATGTACTAGTAGACCAATATCCGGGGTCTGCCTTTCGTGCCGCCCTACTACTGCTTGCCTGCAAGTATCCCAATTTCTGTCACAAAAATTTACGAATCACACAAATCTCTCTTAAAGCGAAATGCTTCTCCACGCCACGGCCAATAAACCGGATTCAAAGGCTACCAGCGATTCAAAATTAAAAAAATAAAAATAAAAATAAAAATAAAAAAATTAAAAGCATTTGAGCGAGCGTTAGTGTAGGAATTGACGATGTTCTGTAATTCAGCTTCGTATACGTAATTATTGATTGATCTCTACAACCAAGGTATTTCTCCCTCGTGTCTACTCCCGAGAAGAAAAAAGAAAAAAAAAGCGGCGCCGTGAGACTAGTAGTTTATAGGTAATTAGCAATAGTAGTGTTCCCATTCCTATACTTTACGCGACTTGAGGCTAACCTGGATAACGGTATACTAGCACTGCGACATTAAGTGATGGTTCAAACTTCACGCTAGAAATCCTCAGGCCTATTTAACCTAGCTATATCTGTTAGTGTTATAGTAATGATTCTAGCGAACAATTAAGTTTATTGCTGGTTACAAGTTTTTCTTCTTCTTCCTCTGGGCTTAAATAAGCGAGATGGTGATGTTGGGTAGAGTAATAAAAAACAATTGATTTTTTATTATTTATTTATTATTTATTAATTTTATAATTAAATTAAATTAAAAATATATTACTTAAGTATTATTATTACCCGTATTTAATTTTTATTCTCGAGGTTCAAGCTATGAAGTAAACAACATCTCCGCTCTTCGCCCACTTGACATTAAACGATGTAACTCGTATACGGCCTCTCATCTACCCACCTTTCTAGACGATTCTCTTCGCTCACCAACATCGCCAACCCATGACAATCTTTTTCAGAGCTTGCTTTCCAATCGCTATCCATCTCAAGAGCTCCAAAAAATATCGGTATCCTTCTGGAAAGCTCTCAAGGCACTTCCGCTGCAATCACACCCCCCTGTCTCCTCTATATATCTTTCTTCTTTAATTTTCAGGATTTGATTGGTTCTTCTTCTTCGAGGAAAAAAGAAAGCTAATTGGATACCCTATAAACCCTGTACTTTTTTCGGGCATAATAACTGATATTCCGAAAAGGCTTGCTTTGGCTTTTAGCTCGATTTCCTTTTCATTCCCAGCTTCTCCCGACCCACTATCTCTTTTTTTCGTTTCTTTTTCTTCGGCTTTGATGCTCTCTCAGCCCATTCAACAAAAGAGAGACAATACAACTGCCTAGTGCTGTACACACTTTTTTTTTTTTTTTTTAAGCGTTCCCAAAGAGCGGGGAATGATAAAATTTTTGATAACGCGCAATATCTGTATCTACTTACTGTACATGACCCATAAGGCGACGACGCAGCGTACTTTTGTTCCACCACCAGCAGCATCGGGGGAATTTCTTTAAACAGGTTGGCGTTTTTTGCCTTCGTAAGGTTCGAACTCCCCCACACAGCAGAGGCAGCCTTTTCTACAAGGTCGACAAATCCGGTATACCAATATGGAGGGGGATAGACCTGACCAGGACGTTCTAATTTTTTTTTTTTCACAAGGATCACGAAACGTAGTCCAACTCGCCTTGTTGAAAGTGCATTTCAGAAATACCGTCCAATCTTATACGAAGAGGTAAAGCAAAAGACACAAAACAGACAAGGAGGGGTAGACGACCGCGAGAAATATCTGCTAATCCCACGGCCGAGCGATGCCTATCGTAAGTATGATATTTTTTTTCTTTTTTTTTTTTTTAAAAAAAAGGAAGCCCCCACTCTCCGTCCGGGTCAAGTTGCTGCAATAGCAAGACAACTAGAAGTGGTCACTGGAAAGTGCTGCTAATTTATAAAAAAAATTTGCCAGTGACATCCCACCGTATGTACATAACTGCATGTATATATATCCAAGCCACCGCGCAACGGTTCGCTCCAAAAAAAAAAATGGAGAGAGAACGAGAGGAATTCTTACGTATCAAGATTTAAAGAGGTAGAGATGCATTCCAAGTTCAACAAAGTTTGAAATAGAATAATAAAGGCTGCTCGGCGAGAGAGTTTCCGCCGACAAATCAAGATGTATATTTTGCAGCTATATTCCTGCCTCTCTCGCAAATCACGTACTGTCGCATCAACAAAATCTTGGGTCAAAGCAAGCCGATGTTGGAAGCGAAAAAAAATAAAAATAAAAATAAAAATAAAAAAATAAGAAAAGAAATGAGAGAAGCACCCCAACCACCCAGGAAAAGAATAGTCTCGAAGACCCCTCCTATACATGGCTACGCCACGTCTGCGCTGTAGAGTTTAACAACACGCCCCGGAGCGCTAAAATTTATTTTGATTAGGAGGGTCTATGATACTAGGAAAAGAAATTGAACTACAAGGAAAAAAAAAGCAAGGAAAGAAAAGAGAAGGGAGAAGCAGAACCCGCAGGGAAATGCAGACCACCATCGAGAAACAAAAAAAAAAATCAGAGAAAGGGAAAGAGAGAAAGAAAATGGTGCTGGCAATGACAACAAGCGTCCTCAGAGCGTGGAAAATAGAACGGTAGACCCGGGGGGTGGGGCGAGCTGCTCGCTATCTCAAGGGGTCTCCATGATGTCGTCGGCGCCAGAAAAGTCTATACTAGACCTGTTTTATAAGTATATTACTTTCTGCTCGAAACTGATTAAACTTCTAAGAAAACAGAGGGTTCCTATATTGTGGGTGTGAACCCAGCTGAGGGAAGAATAAAAAGCATTTGCTCCTGCGTAATATCAGAAGTATAATAAATATTATAATTAAAAGGAGACCGTTGAGCAAAAGCAGAAACTCTTAATATAAGAAGAGGTTAATAGATATTTATATAAATTTGGAGCTATAAGGTAAGTTTTTATAACTCTCCTGGTGGTATATACAGGTAGGATTCTTCTTGGTTTAAAACACACGATTGATACAGACAACAATCTATTCAAGATAATAACAATACCAAGACCGAGAACAGCAATCAAGTGAACACTTAAGTGAACGTTTCTCTGTTATATTATATTGTATTATTCACACTTATTTCCTACATTTCTATTCACGCTCCTTAAAATAATAGTATAAATTACTAGATAATGTATAGTTGAGTATTCTTAATCTATACTGTACTACCAAGTGAGATACAACAATAATAATAATATATACTTATAGTCAAAATCTAATTAAAATAAAGGATACTATCCTATTTAAAAGGAGAGAATACAGTAATATATTAGTTTTGAAGATAAAATATAAATTTGTGCACTTACAGTATATAGGAAACAATTATTATTTTTATTTATATATTATATATATAGTAGAAAACAAATATTTATATATATATAAAAATTGGAATATCGACGTATTATTATCTATCCCTTCCGGGCGATAGCGTTTGTCACTATCGTCACCTTTTTGACATCTGATAGCGAGAGGCGTTTGTAGTGATTATTAAATCAAAAAAAAAAGAGAGAAAATAAATAATAATTTATTTATTTTATTTTATTTTATTTTATTTTATTTATTTTATTTTATTTTATTTTTTCACACACACCCTTCTCTCCTATTCCTCCCACAACACTTTAATTTTCTTTCTTTTTTTTTTTTTTTTTTTAATAATAGCGCACCAAAAGTCACAAACGAAATACTACCAGTATATACAGTACGTACATACCGGTACATTAAGTAGGTAACGTCTTATTTGTTATATACGTTCTCTCTTTTCTATTGTTACTTAGAAAATAAATAAAAAAAATAACATATACGGCCCACCAAAATAGAGTAAAAACCGAGTGAGAAAGGGATAAGAGATAGAGATACCAGTTATCGCTGCACATTTTTCTATTCTTTCATCCATTCATTCCTTCCTTTCTTTTTTCCTTTCTTCTTTCTTCTATCGGTGACTTGCCTTCAAACCTTTGCTGCTGCTGAACCTCTTCCTCCTTTTTTGCTCCTCGTTGCCGGAAGAAACGCGTTTGTGGGTTGGATTGTCCCTTTGGGGAAGCTGTGTACTTCAAGGAAATTCTCATAAGGAAAAAAAAAAAAAAAAGGGTAAGGACTCCTCCTTTCCAAACAAGCTTCCGTCAAATATCATCCAACGAGGCCCGATAGATATCATAATTCATTTTCAGTTTTCTTCTCCCCCCTACGGTAGTCTCCCTTCGTGGCTCTCTTCCTTCTCCATCTCTCATTCTGCCTTTCATCATAACTCAGCTGTGTTTCTCCTCTGTTCTTGTCTTTTATTTCGCCATCCGTTCCCTCCTAGCCCCTCTCTTGTTTTGCGAAATTTAAGATCATTCAAGGCGTTTTTCTTTTTCCTTTTTCTTTTCCTCTCTCCTACGAAATTTGGGACATATTTTCACCCCTTCTTTCTTCACAACCCCCTTCATAAAAGATATTTATTCCGTCCAACTGCTCTATTTGAGTTCATCATCATCATCATCATCATCATCATCATCTTCTTCTTCTTCTTCTTCTTCTTCTCTATTAGTAGAGCCTCACCGCGAAGTTGGTTGCTGATACTTAACCTTTCCTCACGTATTTGAAATTTCTGCAGATTTCGGAGAGACAGCGAGTTTTTGTTTTCCGAATTTCGATTTATTTTAGGGTCGCTTTTCTTGCCTTGCATCACTTCGAATAACCCCTCGAGAGACTTTTCGTCAAGCTTAAGCGTGAATACTTCCCGCAAAAGCACTCGAGGAAGATAACAGAATAGAAATAAAATTTCCGGAACGTGCGCGTTAAAATCTGCCCTCGTAGCGGAAGATAACGATATCCGAAAGGTTCGTTGCAATCAAACTCCTGGTTTCCTCTTATCGTTTCGCTTTCACCCCTTGGTTTTCGCTTGCAACGAAACACGCTCTACATCCTTCGTACCCTTACGATTTCGGTCTGTCAAAAATAAACGTCGCCGCGATCCCTTGAGCCTTGTGGAAAGAGGTGCGTGAGTGAATGTGGGGATACTTGGAATATGAACGTCTTTGCGCTGCCGCACGTTCTCCACTGGTTTTTCTCGGGGCTTTACAAGCCATCTTGTCCTTTCCGCGAAACAATCATATTGAAAAAATAGCACGATACCTCGGGCAACGCAACAAACCAAAGCACTTGGGAAATTGCTATCATGTGCAACTTTGGAATACCTTCTCCTTTGGACAGACACAAATAATTTCCCCCCTTATGACAAAAGAAGAAAAACGGGACTGAAAAAAGCAAAGAGAACGGAAGAGACTAGAGTCAGGAGTGAGGTAAACAGACGAAGAAGGGATGAAAGAAGATGCAAATCTTAGAAGTGGTTGACAGTATCCGCTGCAAGTGGAGAAGTTTGTTTGAGGAATATTACCCAAGCATCTGCGGCCTCTCTGCCTTCTTACCTCCCTTCACCCTTGTCTTTCTACCTCCATTCTTTCCAGCAGGTTATTTATGCAAGGCTAAAAATATTTTCCGGGCGCGTTCATTTCCCTGCCTTATTCCGCTTCGTCTGAAATACCGAGGAAGAGGGGCAAAATGACTTGGAAGGGTGAGCAGGGATGAGCGCGAACTATTTTGCTGCCATTATAAATCAATAAAATTTCCCGCAAGAAAATTGTTTATTATCGCGCGATCGCTCTAGTGGCTAAGAAAACACTAATAATTTTCATTAGGTCCCAGATCTGTCGCCTCAAAAAGGGCTCGACGCGCTTGAACCTTGTTGGTTCATCCTGTACAAACACTTCGGCAATATTAGCGTCTGCGAACATATCCGACAATGGCTGGAAAAATCCGGTATGACGATGTATAAGTTGGTGGTGCTTGGAGATGGTCGTGTTGGTAAAACGGCGTTGACAATTCAGGTAAGCATCGCCTAATGCCTAGAAAGCATTTGTGCTAACTTCTCTTCCTCCCCGAAGCTTTGTCTGAACCACTTCGTGGAAACATATGACCCAACCATCGAAGATTCATACCGAAAACAAGTAGTGATCGACTCCCAATCGTGCATGTTGGAATCCTCGACACCGCCGGCCAGGAGGAATATACCGCTCTCCGTGACCAGTGGATCAGGGATGCGAGGGCTTTGTTCTTGTTTACAGCATCTCCTCTCGATCGTCCTTCACCAGGATACCAGTTCCACCAGCAGATCCAGAGAGTCAAGGAGTCAATACCGACTGGATTCAGCGGCAACTCGCCTCTCAGCTCGCCGGTCTCCAGCGGAAACAATAACAACAACGCCAACGTGCCGATAATGCTTGTTGGAAACAAGAGCGATCGGGTGACGGAGAGGGAAGTCTCAACGCAAGAAGGACATGCCATGGCTAGGACCTTGGGTGCGAATTTGTTGAAGCCTCCGCGAAAAACTGCGTCAACGTTGAGAGAGCATTTTTACGATGTCGTCCGGATGCTGAGGCGCCAGAGGCAACAGACATCAAGGAAGACCAGCGAACGGGTAGAAGTGATGGAAACCTCGGTGGATCGGCGGATTAGGTCTGGGGAATGATTCGAGACCATACAAACCGAAGACCAAGCGGTGCACGATACTCTGAAGATGAATATTTTCATTAATAGGGCACTAAATCCTGATTTCGAAAACAGCCGGTTTCCTTTCGTTCCTTCCACTCATACCTTTTTACCAAAAATCTAGCTATTCCACCGATAAGGCGACCCTCAATATCTTATCGACTTAGCTGTTCGTTTCCTCAAACTCGATTTTGAAAGGTTTAATCGTGTTGGCTTTCGTTACTTAAAATATCAGGCATGTAGTGGGGTTAGACTTGGGATATTTTATTCGACTTCATTACACCCACCGTCCTTGAACAGAAAATTATTTTTTCTTATATTCATCATGATGCTTTTCTTCTTTTATACCTTCCTCCCCCACTTTTTTTTTGCATTGATATCTGCCTTTGGCATGTTCAAAACTTGAGAATATTATCCACATCACCCTGAAGTTCCCCTTCCAAAGTTGAATCTCGACCTTTTCTACCTTCACGTCTGTTTCGCCTTTTTCTTTTCTTTTTTTTTCAAACCCGTGTTCTTTCTTATCTTTCCATTCCATGTTGCACTCACTTTTCCATGCTTGCGAGAGGGCAAATTCGAGACGGAGCGAATATCTGCGAATTTGAAAAGATCTATATGCCATACGAATGTTCTTGCTATTTTACTGCCTACGTATGATAAAGTTCCCCATGTCATTTATATGTCCTTGTCCATCCTGCAACAATTCGTATTTATAAAGTTCTCGGTTTTCATTCACAAGTGTATCTTTTCATTTATATTTTCACTTTTTTTTGAATTCTTCGTTCCTCCATGGTCTTCGGCTTTCCTTTGAACCTCATCATCTTCCTTCTTCTGTCCATATGCTTAGTATTCCTACCTACCCGTTTATTTTTGACTTGAAAGGATCTATCCCCGGCCTCCTATTTATTTAACCTCTTTACTTCTCACCCCCCCCCTCTTTCTTTTTTCCCTTCTCCTTTTCCAATTCCCTTTAAAGCCTTCATACCGGACCTGTTTTCTAACCATTTTGTTTTCTTGAATATAAATTTTGGTCTTTTCGCTTTTGTATCCCTACAATTTTCATCCTTCGAATTCTGTTTCTTTGTGTCGGCTTTTATTATATCCTATTGTTATCTCTATATATTGTTTCGATCTCTCGCACCTTTCAGCCTACTAAATTGTAGTTCCACCTCTCCCTGTACCGTACCTCGCCATCTCTTTCTCTCTGTTGCGTCTTCAAAAGCCTGTGCATATATGCTTAGTTCAGAGAAATAGGGAGAGGGGTCGAGTGCCGGAAGCCGTCAAGAAAGAAAAAAGTCGTAAAAACCCAAACTATTCCCGTTTACTCTATTTTTTTTTTTTTTTTTAAAAAAAAAACTATATATATAACTAACTACATCTACCAGAGGGCAAATATCAAATGCTTAGCTGTGATTCTTTTTAAGTCTGTTTTTAGCGTGCAAACATCTGAACATATTTTATTTCTAAACATTATCTCCGTTTCTTCTATTAAATCGTGATTAAAATTTCACATCAAGATAAAGGCGGTCCATTATATTTTGTATTTCGCCTTTTCAAAACTATCAGGAACATTGGTGTTATCACAAAAAACAACCGCAGCCACTGGTCCGGCAAAGTTTCCTAGCGCTAAAAGCCTCGGCCCCCTCCGAGCGGGAACCCGTTTCGCACCACTCTTCTAAATCCTCCTCGCGTATCTCCCGGATCCCGGATCCCACCTTTTCTTCATATTACCCAGCGTTTCCATCCACAGCAAACCCTTCACCAGGTCCACCGCGGCCTTAGAGGAGTAACCCAATCGCGGTAACGCCCAGTAGTAGTGCGGTAACCTTCGTAGATGTCCATCTTGCAGTCCTGACTTTGCCTGCGCAGCTTCGAGCTGAACATGTAAGAGTGGTGCGCCGTTGATGTCGAGCGTGGAAACTTGAATATACACCGGCGGAAATTTAATATTTTCTCCTCAGTATATAGTAGCGGAGAAATGTAAGCGTGATCCGTGAGTCTTGTGGGGACGTTGTAGTACTCGAACGACCGGGATAGGAAGCCGGAGCTGTGTAACGGGGAGTGGTAGTGGTTCCATTCGGCGGGTTTGACGTCGTCTGAGGTGAACATTAGCCGGCTTAGCTTTTCGGATGCGGAGTCCGGGCCCGGTAGGAGTACCGGGAACGCCAGCAGTAGACCGCTGACCTCTGGTTCTGCCACATTTTCTCTTTGTTCATCTTCGGCGCGTATGAAGACGTAGCTTGCCAGTAAGCCCCCCACGGACGATCCGAATATATATAACCCTCTCCCCGCAGGATCGGCAAGCAGCCGTGAAGATGTGCTTTTCCTAAGCACGAAAAAGCATCCCAGCTGTCTTCGTGCGCTGCTGGAAACGGTTTCCGGCGGTACACTACGCTCGCGACCACCACCTTCGATAGCTTGCAGAGCTGCCTGCAGATGACTTCGTCCGTTGATTCGGAGCCCATCAAAAAACCCCCAGATGCGTAGAAAACCACTAACGGAAACGGTCCAGCTGAGGATTTAGGCGTAAACACGCGTAGCTTCACAGTAGAAGCCTTATCTTTACTTTCGAACAAGCTAGCTGCAACGCTAGTAGCAGTGGGCGTAAAGACACTCTTCTGAGCTATGGGGATATCGAGATCCTGGACGTCTACGTCGTCCGTCAGCGCCATCTCGTCTGCCTGGCCGTTAACCAGCTCGTGCATGTGCTGGAAGCAGAATTGGTGGTGCGCGACGACAGTATCTTCGTCTACGCCGCGAGGTAGCGGCGGTAGGCCGCCGCACGAGGAGAATGCCGGCCGCATTTCCAGCCAGGATTTGTACTCCGGGCTCGGAGAAGCGTTCCCGTCTGCCTCGCCAGGTTTGACTACCATGGCTGACTATATGCTCATTCAGAGCTTTTACTTTTTAATAAAAACAACTTATTAGAGTAAATAGCTTTGGCGCCGGCTTGAAATACTATGGTACACTTGCTTTCCGGATTCCTGGTTCTCTCTAGACCAATATTGATATTAAGTATTTGATAATTATGATTCTAACCGGGTGGAAAACGGTTGTGGAGTTGCCGGGAAATAATACCCAAGTATTTTTGACAGCACTGCCACTACAAATATTATTGTTACACGAAACGACAGTGCAAACTGGGAACTCCATTAGGACAACATAGAAAAATTCTGAAGGCCACCAGACGTATAACCGTATATGGAAAACCTAATCTTCAAGTTCCTGAAACTCTTCTTGAAGAATCGGCCATTCGGTATACTACACCGTCGTCATTTTCTTCAATCCATCCTCAAGGCAGAATAGCTTCCTAATCGCCTCGGCATCGTAAGAAAGCTCGAAATACCCGTCGGTAGTGGAGTATATTCGCCATTCGCTAGCTTCCACCCAGATTTTGTGGTTCCGGTTATCTCCAGGCCAAACGGCTTTCCGTGAGAGGAGTAACGCATCTTTTCGCGGTTGAAATCGACGATTTTTTGGCAGCTGGCTTCGGTTAACCCTGCCGTTGCATCTCGTTGTCCGGTGCTGGTCATGACTGCTGGTTCTAGTGCATCTGGTGATGTTAAAGAAAGGATGTATTGAGAAGGTTCGACTCTTGAAACGTGGACCAAGTTTACATCCAAGAAGCATTGATAAGAAAGTTAAACAGTTAGTCTAAAATAAAACCGGCTTGAAACGTTTTGGATTCTTAAAGGCGTCGTCACCGGGGGAAAAAAGCTTCCAGTGTATCACAGCTCTGACGATTGATCATGTTAAATACCTCATCAAATATGAAACTCATGGATGTACAGTTGTAAAGACGACTACTGATGATAGACCCTGATGTGACCAAAAAAAAAAAAAAAAAAAAAGCAGAAAAACAAACTTGAACAGACTCCGACTACCCCCTCAATAATTACACCATCAAAGACCAAAAAAAAGATAGAAAAGCAAATATGTTAGATGCAAAATGTACACCATTGCGCCGTAAACATGCATATACAAGAAAAGAGTGAAGTGCATTGTCTATCTCAGGTTTCCCCAAACTGGCAAGTTTATTGACCTGAAAAACGGCTAGCAATCGGGCAATGAGCTCTTAATTAGCCAAGCCGTCGTAATAGACCATTCGTAGAGTGCGACTGACGTGCTTTTTTAAGGACCGCGTCGCATGTAAAGAAGACCTTTCATCACAGAAGCGCAACTTCATCGTCATCATCATCTTCATCATCAGGAGGCACGGTCATCACCTTCTGCTTGCTCGATTCTTCTCTTTGTTTCTGTTCGGCCAAGGTTAGAATAGTCCGTATTGGAATTGTTCTTTTATTTTTTTTGTGGGGGAGGTAGATAGGGGAAAAAGAGAAAGGGTGGGCGTGTGGAATTTACCATATCAGATCGAGAAGCGAAATCTACGTTCTTAAGCGGCGTAGTCTCCTGAAGAACACCTACCTGGGCCTCAAGCCCAGACGGTCGAACATGAATCGGCGTACGCGTCCCTGGCCTGCTAGATCTCGGAGACGCTGTTTTGCCTATCGGCTCAGCAACCTTCCTCGGCGTGCGCGGCAATGGTTTCTGAGCGTAAGACGGCGGCGCATTGTTTTCGGAAAGAGGTGTGGGTGGAAGTCGACTCTCTGATTTGTCGACGACTTTTGAGACGACGAGGATCCGACGACGAGCAGACTTGGGAAGCTGGGGCCGCCGCCCGCTGTTTGCTTGTGGTGGGAAGCCTGTATCCTGGCTTCCAGTTCTCCTTCGTCGATAACGTTTCCTCGTCCTCCCAGCGATCCTCGTCAGCGTGGGATCGAATGTCTGATTTAGACTTCATCATAGTCGAGTTATTGGGGAGGAGAACCTCCGCCCACGGACCAAGAAGGCCATCAACCAACCAGTCGTCCTTGAGCAGGGATTTTGCGGTCTTCCTCTTCTTTGGCTCAGTTCCAGCATGGACATTATAAATCTTACGAGCTCCGACGACCTCGTTAATGTCAATAAGTACGGTTTCAGGCTGCCCACGTCGTCCTGTAGGCCTCGGATATACGTCGCTTCCGATTCTTCATCCCATAGCCGGCCGCCCCTACAATAATTCCAACCGCTCTTCCTTCCGCAGCCGAACAGGTCTCTAAGGGAGCTTAGCATCTCCCCTTCCACCTTAACAAGCCCGCCATGGCTCATGAACGGGTCGTCGTCGGTGAGAATCCACTCGACGCAGATAATACCGAGAGCCCACACATCAATGGCGGGGCTTACGGGCCCTTCTCGAAAAGTAGCTCGGGAGACCTATACCCCTCAGCACAGACCTCAAAGTGAGACTCGTAGTCTCCCAGAGCTTCTTCCGGTATCGAATTGCCAAAGTCTATGAGCTTAACATGGCCCGTCTCTTCTGACCGTAATATATTGCCGGGGTGGAGGTCTGCATGTATTATGCCGTTTGAGTGCAGGAAATTGATTCCCAGCAGCACCTGCAGGACAAGCTTCTGAAAAGCCTTTTCTCGAATGTGGCACGGATGCCCGATGATGCGGGTGCTATCCGTGTTGTGAGGGCATTTCGGCAGCTTGACTCTCGCAGGAGAAAGCGGTTCCAGCATAAGGTGGAGGTGCCGTCGGGTTCGGGCCCGTAAAAGGCTCCGATCTTGCGAACGATGTGCCTGTCGGCAGTAGAAGTGTCGGAGGAGGCAGATTTGTGTAACCGGTCAAGAACGTCGTATTCGTTCAAACGATGTTCTTATACTCCGGTTTCATGCGCTTGATGGCGACTAGTTCTGCGGGCCCTGTGCGTACGATCTTCGTAGAGTTTCGTTTCGGAGAACACACCGCGACCGAGGGTTTTAATGTAGCGGAAGCGACCGTAAAGCAGCGTGCTGTATCCGGTGTAGCTTCTGCGTCGGGTGTTGCGTGCTTCGATTCGACAGATTTAGCTTTCGATGCTGCTGACTTGGGCTCTGGCGGTTTCCTGCCGCTTCCTTCTCATCTTAACCGGTTTGTAAGCTACAAGGATGGAAAGAAATGACAAAGTGCGCCGCATCTTCTGCGAGCATACTATTTCAAGTTGGTGAATGAAACGCCAGTTTACCATGCTCAACATCCTCCGCAGACACGCGTACCATATCATCAGCGTCGTCTATTTTCTCCATTGCTTCGTCGAGATGTGCGCGCTTGGTCATATTCAATTTCGGTTTCGTAGCTTCATGTGAGGCAGCGGGATTCGAAGAATACTCTTCCTCTTCATTTGGAGCGAAAGGGTCGTCGCTCCACGATTGATGTGCGGTCAAATGGAAACTCGGATGGCGATCCAGAAGCAATGCATGCGGTAATTCGTAGGTAGAATGGGAATTGATATTAATTGATAAAAAAAAAGGAGGATGCAGTGCTAGAGAACTACTGAGACTTGTTGAAGCATTAAAAAATGAAGAATCAATATCAAAGCAACAAAAGTACTTCCAAGTAAATCATCACATCACTAGGTAATTGTTGCTCGCCTTAGCGTGTTGTTTACGTATAATTTTTGATTTTACTGGTTGCTATTTTTTTTGGTGTAATCCCCTCAAAAAAAAAAAAGAATTATAGCTTAATTGGTATATCACGTGATTAACTAGCAGCCGCTTTACAAAGCTAGGGTTTCTGCCCTCAGCAAGAAAGCGAAAAAAAAAAAAGAATTGGGAAGGGGGGAAAAGAAGAGGATTACTCACACACATCTTTTTTTTTTGACGATATTCAACAAATCCCCTCCGGACAGCCAGCTTACTTCCTATCGACAACCAAACACGACGACGTCCTCCTCCCCCTTATCACCAACACATCGACAAACCCGCATATCCCTAGGCACCAATTTGTGCAAACATCAAAATGTATGAAAAGCTTTTTCCCGTCCTTGATATTTTGGAGCTTCTCGATGGGGTGGAATTGGGCTTTTTCGGTGGCGATTGTAGATGAAAGAAGGGGAAAGACACCGTTTAGAGGGAATTTAAAAAAATGAGAAGAGCTCAGGAGGATTCTAAATGATCGGTAAAGAGGATTCAGAGCCGCTTCGACCGTTCTTGAACCGCTCACGATACTAATAGAGGAAGATTTATTTTGGGTTATATATAGCGGATCAATGGAGCTTCTTCTCCAGTGGCAAAGATATTGAAGCTATTTTCAATATTTTTCTACTTTCACTTCTCTGGAGCTGACAAGCCAAATCTCTTTCCCCTGCAGGGTCAATCTCCGAACCCAGAAGCGCCTCGCGGCGTCCGTCATGTCCTGCGGCAAGCGCAAGGTCTGGCTCGACCCCAACGAGATGAACGAGATCAGCAACGCCAACTCCCGCCAAACCATCCGCAAGCTGGTCTCCGACGGTCTCATCATCAAGAAGCCCGTCGTCATGCACTCGAGCGTCCCGCACCCGCGACCTGCAGGACGCCAAGCGCAAAGGAAGGCACACTGGCTTCGGTAAGAGGAAAGTACCAAGGACGCCAGGATGCCGAGCCAGGTCCTGTGGATGCGCCGCCTCCGCGTCCTCCGCCGCCTCCTCGTCAAGTACCGCGCCTCGGGCAAGATCGACAAACACCTCTACCACGAGCTGTACCACCTGAGCAAGGGTAACACTTTCAAGCACAAGCGTGCTTTGGTCGAGCATGTACGTACTTGAATTTCCTTGTGGAATAGCTCTGGGTTTATATACACATTTTTTTTTTTTTTGCTAACAAAATTCCCTTTACAGATCCACAAGCTAAGGCTGAGAAGGCCCGTGAGCGCCTGCTCAAGGAGGAAATGGACGCCAAGCGTGCGAAGACGAAGGCCGCCGCGAGAGAAGACAAGCCCGTATCGCAGAGAAGAGGAATGCCCTGCTTGGAGATGCTGCGAATAAACAGATTATTAATTATTAGATTTTGAACACTTTTATATTTTTTTCATTTCGCTTCCGAAAACTCGACAAAAATTAATTGCAAACGTACAAGCAATTTTCGAGTTTTATCAGTTCATTTTTTCTTCTTTTTATCTCGGTGTCATCATCAATATGGGTTAATCATCTTTTTCTGTCTTTTCTCGTTCTTTATGGCTTCTCTTCGTTTTTAATGTATTTTTCCTTGCGCCACTGTTCTCATGGGTGTTTCTTCATTCATCAAAGCTGGAATTTTTTTCCGATCCTCTCGACGCTACATATATATTCGATTTTTTTCTTTCGTCTCACTAATCCTATACTCTACCACCTCCGACTACTGGTGTTTATACAATACACTTTTTTCCTTTTTTTTTTCCCACATATTTCTTCATCAGCCAGACTGCGCCTAAACTTTACTAAATGAGATAATGGTCACGCTCTATATAAAATATCCATTTTTGTATACAAAAAAAAATACGTAATGATTATACTAGAAAACGAATATGTTCCTATTTACAATTGGGCCAGTTCTCGTGGACCCCTCTGTTGTAAATTTGCAC
This sequence comes from Pezizomycotina sp. ARF18, assembly GCA_002224055.1. NCBI lineage: Eukaryota > Fungi > Ascomycota > Pezizomycotina sp. ARF18. The sequence continues at coordinate 60,464 of AZLU01000210.1, forward strand.
ATTTGCACGCGCACAAGAGGATACCATAGTCTACCAGCAGCCAGATATATTGAGTTTTATCATACTTCTTAGGCTTCATACGCTGTATCACTAGGAAAAGAAATGACGAATACTAGCACAAGCTCTCTTCGTATATATTGAGAGGTCTAATTTACAGGTGTAGCTAGTGATGTACAAGGCTTTTTCCACAATCTATAATTACAAAAAAAAACTCCCAAAATCCTCATTTCTAAAAGTCTAATGAGAATCCGTACCAATCCATCAATGCTATTTTAAACATTTAAATAAAGAGATAAAAATAATCGCTTCAAAATGCAATCAATCATGTAAATAGGTATTTATACATAAAAACCACGGAAAAAATTTTACTTCCCACGCCGTCTTTTAATTACATATCCCCCTCAGCGCGTCAATGATCAAGCTCACCATTATCCCTCGCGCAACGTCGGGATCCTGCAAACTATCAAAGACGACTTCCATGCACTCCCTACTCGCCATTCCACCCATCAACCCTCAACCCTTCCGGTAGGCCCCTCTCGCCTATGAGCGCCCTCGCTTTCTTCCTCGTCTCCTCTCTTTTCTCTTCGGACGGAGGATCGAGCAAACCCCTTCCTGCCACTGCTTCGTCTCCGCTTCCGTGGACAGCGAACTCTGGCGCAGCTTCTTAACGAGGTCCGCGATCACTTCGTCGTTCGTGTTCGAATCGATCACGTTCTCCTGGATGAGTGTGCGGATGGCAACGAGCGAAGCGTTTCCGGGGCGGAGGAGGACGGTCTTGGCGATGTTCAGCAGCGAGCGACGGAGGGACCAGGCGGACGAAAGTGTGTAGAGCTCCGATATGAGCGAGAAGAATATGTCGACACGAACTGCGTTTCTTGCTCCGTGAGCTTTCGTGTTCCTTTCGCCGGTGCAATTATTACTGCTGCTGGTTTCTCGACTACAGGTATTTGTTGATGGGGCCTGGCTGGGGCAGTAGCTTTGGACAACGACCTCGTCGCTAGATCCGTAATCGTCTCGATCTCGCTCGGTGGCGGAGGCAGCGAGAGCTCCAGCCGCATTTCGACGACGTTGGTCCCGTTTATGGAGTCGAATCGCCCAGGTACGGGAGATTCGCAAAAGGGCCGGACAGCGCTCTCAGCGAACTTGTCCTCGGGCGGATTTTATGGTGTTGACCTGATCAACGCCGGTAACCACTGCTGGCCGTGAAGGTAAAGGTGGGTCAGCGCATTAAGCGAAGGCCGTGTTGGCAAAGGTGACCTTGGCATCACCCGAATGCCGTGTGGGCAAAGGCGGTTTATGCTCCTCGTCCCCTTTTCATCCTCAGATTCCTGAGCTGACCGCATGAACGAGAGGGGTTCTCCGCCCTTCGGTAGTAGTATCCTCCGATTGGATGTTTCGGGAGATAAATTTTGAGAGCCATTGCATTGGTTGCTGGTTGTCCTCCTCCGCCTCCGAGGCCCAACAAGCTCGTAAAGCTATCCGTTGATCCTGGCCGCTCATACCGAAGATTCCGGACGGGAAGCAGCAGCAGGACTAGAGAACTAGGATCTGCTTCCGATGTTGTGAACCGTCTGGCTACTGTTGGATCTCTTCAAAGTCACACCGCCAACAGCGTTAAAGAATTACCAAGCAACGCCTTCGATCCTTCCGTCGCTGTCTGCGTGCTTTTGTAATAGCCCCAAGCACATTTCCACCCATGTTTTGAAAGCCGAAGTTTTCGGCCAACCCGCACCCGGCTTTCCTTCTTTCTTCATCCCTCTCCAGAAACCTACGGAGCGCGTCGGTCTCCACGAGCGTTTCTTCCGAAAACAACTATGCGCAAATACAGCTCGAGTAAGCTTCCGACTTCATCGGAAGCACGGCCTTTCCACGTCGGTAGCCCCTCGGCGCCGTAGCCATTTGGAATCGCGATGCGCGAAATCAAAGCTAACCCTGCGCAGAACTTCATGCACTTGCTCGAACTCCGCATATGTACGCATGATTATCCACCCAGCTGCACCTTGGGGTTCAATCTGTATCATGAACGGCTGCGTCGGTCTCGATTTTATATCTTGGGCGGTTGCTCGGTGGTGCATATCTGTTATGTAATATATGCTCGGAGGAAGGAAATGGACTGCGGGATTTTAGTTCCGCTACAACCGCAGCTGGAAGCTTATCAAACGTGGTAAAAGCTTCGACAGAAGATGCTGCGGTAGTAGGTACGCCTTCAATCTCGTCGTAGTAGTCGTCTTCTACCGCCTGCCCGGCGGAAATCGCTGAGCTTATATCGTCCGCTTTTGTTTCTGATGAGGCGCGCTTCTGGTTGCTATTGTGGAGTGACTCGGATCGCGCGTGTCCATTTTGATTGGAGAGTTTTCATCGTGGAGATTATTAGTCTCCTCTGCCATCCTCCGTTCCGTCTTCGAGGAGTCTTGTCATCTCCAGGGCCTCTTTTTCGCCTTTTCCGAATCTTCTTCCGACTTACTAAGTCGCTTCCTCGGCGGCTTCTCGGGTGGCAGTGTCTCTGTCGTGAATACTTTGCCTTTTGCAGCACCCGCAACTCCCGGTCAAACTCCCTGAAAATATCGCCAACTCCCTCCTGAACTTCACTCGTTTCGTTCGTCTCCTCTAGCATCGATATAATCCACGTATTGATGTAATCAGCATCGCTAACCTTCTCGATCACCGTCTCGAAGACGACGTTCTTCAAGATCTCCCTCATAAATACGAACAGCGGTTCACACTTCCGAAGCTCCGGCTCCATGAATTGGTTGATAACCTCTATCGAAGCTGTGTGTATGCGTCTCTCTGTTGATTACGGTCCAGTAAACCGCAAGCGCCGAGTTTGGGTACTGCGCAACGTATGAGGGGATAGTTGGTTCCGATGCCGACGAGGTCGATAATGCGGCAGATAGCTCCGAAAAAAGACAATGAAGGTGTTCGACGTGCTGTACACGAAGAGCATGAAAATATCTACGGGCGTTTCGACGATAGGTGGCTGGAAATTCTTAGAACCGTCTGATGAGGTGCTGGACAAGAAGCTGGAAAGGCAGATTCCATTGGTACGATATGAGTATACCACGATCTTTCCACGGGTGTTAGTAAGATCGAATTCAAAAAAGAAAAGGTCACATGGGCATTGAGCTACCATACCCAACGTAGTTTCGGATCATGGCGTTGCTAAGCTCCGATACCGCCGCTGCCGTCTTTGGAGGCAGAGCTGAGAGGTCTTCTTCCGCGTCGTCTTCGTGGTAGCTGATTTCTTTGACTAAGGTGTGACCGAGACCGATGAGTATTACTAACAAACACTTTGTGGTTTACGAGTATATAGATATATAGCAATAGGCACAAAGCTGAAGCACGTAGAACTCTACTCACGGGTGATAGAAGCGCAAGCGCGTCGTCCGAAGTTTCTTCAATGATTCGAACGATGGTAGCGGACGATCCTGTAAGGTAGCATGGCCGAGCACGCCGAGCACCACACCTATCGCCAGAATGCCAGCCGCCCAAATATGAGACACAGCAACCTGCGATGGCCGCTAGAACGGCGGCAAGAGTCGGTGAGGAAGCCGTCGTGAAAAATATTAATGCCTGCGCGGATATCTCCTTTGCGGAGGAGGAGCAATCCGCGGTGTCGATGGAGGAAGAGGAAGGTCATGAGCACGGAGTCCGTCGACCTCTGCTACTTTCTCCGTTGCTTTCGACTCAATGGGTATTTGCGGTGATGTAGGTGGAGGAAAAGCGATGGCCGTGACGTATCTTTGGAGACGATGGCGACGACAGTGGAGGTGGCATCGTGACCGAGTAATTTGATGATTGTAGGCTTCCCTTATATCAAGAGCTTCTGAATACGTGTTCGGTATTTTTTTATTTTATTTTATTTTATTTTTTTAAAAAAAAAAAAAAAAAGGAACAGGTAAAGTATTATCTGGACAAAAATAAAATAAAAAATTCGAATGGACTTTTCCTGAAGGAGCCCTTTAAGAATGATTTGCGAATCGTCAACCTTTCCATATATATAACGGTCATATGGATATGCTTGGTGTCTCTCTCTCCCCCTTCGGATTGTCGCAGGGGCGTTTTATCGTCTCCCTCTGTAGGGCGTTCCTTGTCGCACTATCGAGTTGGTGTAGCCGTAGTTTTTTGAGTTGGTTCCTAGGGAGAGAGAAAGAAGAAGAAGAGACGAGGACTTCTTTTTCTTCTTCTTGGGTGTCTAGGCGAGAGGCCAGGAATTTAATTGTAAGCTGAGCTCTCTCTCGCTTGCGTGTTGCTGTTGGAGACAAGCAAGACTCTTGAGAGCCCCAAGAAACCACCACCCCCCAGCAAGTAGAAGATCTATCATCATCATCATCATTTTATTATTATTATTATTATTATTATATTATTATTATACTTATTATTATTACCTATTATTATTACTTATTATTATTACTTATTATTTATTCCTCCTATCAGCTACCACTAGTTCTACTACTACTATTATCTAGTAGTAACTACTTACTAACTACTGGCTGTCATGAGATTAATTTAAACAAACCCGGGCCGAATAACTGCGAAGGAAAAAGGGAGGCTTATACTGCTTGTTATTATTATTGGCATGTATAGCTATCAGTTTGTCAAATTTTTTTTTTTTTTTACCTCTTCTTCCGAATACTGTTTCTATTTCCAAGTATTTTTCCCTGTTTTTTTTTTTTTTTTTTTTTTATCCCAAATTTACGTGTAGTCTTTTGCCTTGTGCCGTGTCGCCTCTCTCCCACCGGTTTCTTTAGCTCCATCCACCCTCTTCCGCAATAGGAAACTGTTTAATCCGATAGTAGAGGAGAAAGAAAAATACCCATAACACCAAAGGCAAAAAATATCGATTATTATTATTATTATTTAGCAATCTCACCACAATAATAATACTACCACTTATTTATATACAGCTAGCTCTTCTGCTGTTACTAGTTATTCCTTATTATTTCTCTTTTTATTCTTCGTACTCTTCCTTTTCCTCTTCTTCGCTATTCTACTTATTCTTCGGTTGTACCAGTGACCGTTTCTTTTTTGGCCTGTTACGTTTCACAGGGCAAACAAAGAATAAGAAGAGGAAAAGACACTACGGGGACCAAAGGTTTAGAGCTGCTTTGTCTTTGTTACATTCCTGGTTCTCTTCTTCTTCTTCTTCTTCTCCTCCTCCTCCTCCTTGTTCTACTTACCTCGAGATCCTTTCCATTCCGCTATCGTCTCATAGAACAACGAAGACGGAACCGATGGCATAGAGAAAGGTGTTTATATATATATACTTAGTATATATCTTCACAAACTTGCAGTATATTGTTATTACTATGCATATAGGATATTGAGGATTCTTTTAATAGAAGCCCCTCGATCCCACTAGATCTGACTTACTTTTTTCCCTCCCCTGTGGCTCTCTTTAACCTCCAATGACGACTGACCAGAACAATTAAAAAAAAAAAAACCCCAATTTTTGCACTTCGTTATTGCAAAAAGCAAAAAGGAAAGAAAAGGTGCGTGAAAAGGTTTTCCTTACAGAATCGTTTATCGTTTTTTTTTTTTTTTTTTTTTTTTTGTCTTGTTACCCGTGTTTTTGCCTCCCAAGATATGTGGTAGCCAGTCAGCTAGTAGAAACGTCGCCGCACCGCCCGCCGACTTGCGTCACTGCTCTGCATGTCCCTGCTTTTTGCCCTTTTTCTTCTTTTCTTCAAACCTGTATACTCCTTTTTTAGGCTTCGCATATGAAAGAAGAGGGAAAAATATCTTTCCCTTTTTCTACATTTATCTTGTTCTCCTTTTCATCCCAATTGTATCTTCAATCAATTGCTCTTTTTCTTCATTAGAATGATTTGAAGTAAATTTGTAGTCCTGGAGAAGGATACGAATTAAAAGGCAATTCTTTTGAAGACATTCTTCCAAAATCTCAGCGCTTCTCGAGTCTCCTAGAAGTCGTAAAAATTCGCGCTTACTCTAACACCTCCAAGACGAGACGAATAAAAACAGAACGAACGCATGTCGTTATAGTCGCATCTAATCAACTTCCTCTTCAATAGGTCTTCTAGCGCTTTAAAAGAACATTACCAACCAAATTTTTTTTCAACCTTTAAGTTATACTTTACAACCCCGCGTTACGGTTTCTCCACGTTTCTTTTACGATCTTGACCTTTCGATCTAGAACCTTTAAAAGATAGAGAAGTAGGAGGCTTTTAAAGCAAGAGAGAGGAAGAAAGCAAGAGGAACCAACCCATCCTGAGAAACCGAAATATTTCTGGCACGAAGCGTCTTCTCGATTTCTGGCCCAAGAAACTTTTCGCATAATTGCAACAAACATGTCTTCGACCACGTCGTCCGTCGTATCCAGCGTGATCTCCCACACGCTATCGGCTACAGCATCAGCGACCTCTGCTGGCGGCCATTCGGGCCCGAAGGGCGATAATCGGCCGCCAGCATACAAAGCAGCCGGCCTGGGATTTGCAATAGCGTCGGGAATTTTCATCGGCGTGTCGTTCGTTCTAAAGAAGAAGGGCCTCCTCCAATCCAACCTCAAAGAAAACACGAAGCCCGGCGAGGGTGTCGCTTACCTTAAAAATGGGTGGTGGTGGACGGGCATGATATTAATGATCCTCGGAGAGGTCTTCAACTTTATCGCTTACGGTATGTTCTGTTTCATATTCATGTCTCGCGATCGCTATCGCTAAGTATATTTTCTTTTCTTTGTCTCTTAGCTTTCGTGGACGCCATCCTAGTTACGCCTTTAGGCGCGCTCTCGGTCGTCGTAACAGCCATACTCTCGTCGATATTTCTGAAGGAGCGCCTGTCATTTGTTGTAAAATTGGCGTTTCGTGTGTATAATCGGCGCTATTATTATTGCGCTGAGTGCACCGGAGCAGAGTTCGGCGGCTACGATTCAGGATATGAAGACTTATGTGCTTTCCCCGGGTTTTCTGTCGTATGCGGGTGTTCTCATCGTCGGCTCCGCCTTTGTCGCCCTCTGGCCGGCCAAGGTACGGTGATAAATCGATGATGGTCTACCTGACAGTCTGCTCCTGATAGGCAGCCTTTCAGTTGTGGCTACGCAAGGATTAGGCGCTGCCGTCCTGATCAGATTGCGGGAAAGCCTCAGTTCAACCAATGGTTCCTATACGTCCTGCTCGTATTCATCATCATCACACTCTGACGGAAATCTACTACCTCAACAAAGCCCTCAACATCTTCAACGCTGCTCTCGTGACTCCGACATATTACGTATTCTTTACATCAGCCACCATCGTTACTTCAGCCGTCCTCTTCCGCGGCTTCAAGGGTTCTCCGACCGCCATCGCCTCTTTAGTCATGGGCTTTTTCGAATATGTTCGGGCGTTGTCCTGCTGCAGCTCTCCAAGTCCGCCAAAGATGTTCCCGACACGGCGATATTCCGCGGTGACCTCGACCAGGTATCAACTATCGCAGAAGTTGAAGAGCCAGAAACGGAGCCGAGAGCAGATACGATCAGAGAACCGCAGCTCTGATAAGACGACTGAGCACCATTAGGCAGACCGCCGAAGCGAAAGAGGCAGCTAAACTCGAAAGGAAATGCTCAAGGACTCCACGGAGAAGACAAGGAAGAAGGCAAGAGGTAATTGGGACGGATACGTCGCCGCGTTACGTTCGTCGAGGGGGGACCGGGTCGGCCCAGGAGGAACACCTCGGCGAGTCAGCATGCGTGGTCGGGACTTTCCGCCCAAAGGCTTGAAGAAATGGAACAAGGGGGAAATCGCCTTCGGAGTTAGTACGGATACCGACGCAGCATCCGGAGGAGGACGTCGAAATGGATTGAACGAAAGACTGGAGAGAACCGAAAAATGCCAACGCTGCGAACGCAACGAAAAAGAGGGTAAAGCACATCTTTGTACCGAAGGCTGCTTCCCATCAGGACCTACGGACCCAGTCAGCGGTAATTTTAGTGGGGCCGCCTCCCCCAATAAATCGTCGATAGCGTTTGTGCCGACAAGTCCAACTTTGCAACCAGCCTCGCCGCCGGCTGACGGGAACAGGGAGAGATCTGATAGCGGTTCGACGTACATGTCAGGCGGTCTAAGACCGGGAACGGCCGGTACGGGCAAAAAGGCGCGCAGGCAATTTTCATTTCAAACGATATTCTCACGGCATCACGGCCACAACCACGAAGAAGTAGAGCAGGAAGAAAACAACGATGACGTCGAACACTCAGCATTAATCCCCCAAATTGGGGAAAAGCCATCACTAGCTCTCAGAATCCCTCCCCAGTTCCACGTTACCGAAGCTGACGCCGGTTCAATCATTGGCGACAAGATCAGAGCAGAGGCCTTCACCGGATGGATCGCAATTAAGGCGGTTCCAACCGAGGAGAGCGGCTAGGGCTCGTTAGTGGCGATGCCTCCAGTACTCGAGGATCAGTGTCAAGTATCCAAGAGTTGTTCGAAAGTAAGTGTTAACGAAAACCAATAACTTACGAGCGTTTCCGATATTCACGAGTTTTTTTGAAGAGGAAAATATTACGCCGTCGCCTGTAATATATTCATTTTTTTTTCCCCTCCAAACCTTGTCTTATTTTATCCCTCCAACTTGATTGAAAGCATACGAGTTCTCGCGCAGTATACCCCGGAAGAAAAAAAAAAAAGGAGGGTTTTATTTTGGCATAACTTTATACTTGCACGGTTTTTTTTTTGTTTTCCGTTATTGCTGTATGAACAGGTTCCTTGCTCTTTTTTTTTTTTTTTTTTTTTTTCATCATGTCTATTCTTATTGATTAAACGTCTTTCCTTTTATTCTTTTCTTCTCTCAAATCCGCATTACGACTTGCTTTTTTTTTTTTTTTATGTATTATGTTTTATAGCATTCACGTACATAAATACTTTTTGCATGGTCCAAATAGTATGGCCGGTCATGGGTATTTTGTAAAAATAACTTTTGTTTTTCTTCGTGAATGCTTTAGTGAATACAATTTAGTAAATGAGATATATTATATATACCAGGTATCAAATATTTTTGACTTACTTACCTCCGTCCAGTTTTTATATAGAAAATCACGCTGGGTGGGACATCAAGTTAAAAGATGATGTAGCTTTGGAATATGTCTTTCTCATGGGCAAAAAAATCAAAAATGCAAAAAAAGAAAAGGGCAAAAGGAAAGGAATAAAGGTAAAAAGTAAGTAAGATAAAAGCAAAACTTGATAGAAACGAAGACAAGACCAAAAAAAAAAAAAACACCAATCACCCTCTATGATGTATTCATAGCATTTTCTTTTCCTCGTTGACGTAACGTAAGAGGTAATTATTCATCGCTAGGACGAGCGGAGGCAACTAACCCTCCCCTCGGGCTCGAGGTAGCTGTACAGGGTGTCTTCCCAGGCGGAATCGCACCAATCCGGGTGCTGCTCTGGAACTCCTGCGACGCAGCTCGCCGGTCCGTATGAAGTGCAGGTACGCGTCGTACAGGAAAACGTGGGAGATGGACATGTGGTGGTTTCGGACGATACCAGGAACAGCTGCAAAAATTTTTTTTATTTAGTTAGCTCTCTTTTACTATTGGCTCATTAAAAAAGCTTAGCCGTTTCTTTTTTTTTTTTTTTTTTTTTTTTTTAAGGTTCAAGACAATCGACAATAAGAAGCTACTAACATCATCTCCAGCAGGCCTTCTCGCGGCCGATGGCGTCGTAGCGGATCTTCCGCTCCATGGTACCTCTTTTTCGTCCCCGCTCTTGCCTAAAGCTAGTAAAGCGGCTAGCCTCCCGCATCGTGTCGACGATGTCCTCATTCTCGTCGTACTCGGATTCGTGCTCGACAGAAGGGCCACCATTGGCCCTTCTATTATACTTCTTTCGCTCCATGGGGAGCTTCGGGAGGTGGAAAATGTAAAAGTCGAGCTTGAGGTCGAACAGGGAGTTCCGCACGAGGATTTTGGGGGCGCTTCGGGTGGGCTAAATGGCGAAAGGTAAAAAGATGTAAGGTACTCTCCTAGCTCAAAGAATTGTTTAAACATTCTTCCAAGGAAAGAAAATTAAAACTAGTGACAAAAGAAACATCAAAAGGACTGTAGGTGCTGCGTACTATATCCTCGCGTCCGAGCCCAACCCATGGATCCACGAGGAAGCGAATGGCCTCCTCCTGAACCTTCCGGGCATATTCCCGCCTCGTCGCGTCGACACCGTAGTACGTGTCACGTACTCCAGGCGCCTGAAAGAATTTGTAAAAGTTACGATCTTGACGTCCCTCCGCAGCTGGCGATGTAATCGTACGCGGCTTTATTCTCCAACGTCCAATTTCTGCTTTCCTCTGCGCGAACTGTCCCGTCGGGTCGTTCTTCGTCTGCGTGGAATTTGGTTGGTAATGAGCTTTCGAAGGGGTATGTGTAGCTTAATCGAGATGTTTAGGGCGCGGAGGTGCTCGCGGTTATATTGTTCGCCCCGCGTACTTTTGGAATAGGGAGTAGAACTCTGACGGGAAGGGAAGACCGCGGCCTGGCTGCTCCATCGTCACACCTCCGCCGCCGCCGGATGAGGAGGAAGATGATAGACGGCGGCGTGTAGCAGCGAGGGAATGTCAGAAGGCGGGACGTGGCACGCGGGGCTTCTTCAGCGCCTTCTTTAGTCGGTGACGAAGGCGCTTCTGCAGGTGCGACAAGGCCGTGAGGAACGAACGACCCGAACATTGTGCCTTCTTTTTAAACTAAGCAACTAAAGCTAGGGTGAACGACCAGAAAAAAAAACGGCTTTTCCACTTTTACTAGGAGAAGAAGGAACAGCTGGATAAGAAGAAAAGAAAAAGAAAAGTAGGGGAAAACGGGGGTGGAGAAAAAAAAAAGAGCTATCAAGTTAAAAAAAGTCACTAGATCATTGTTCTCCATTGGATGAGCTGTGCGGCGGCAAGCTGCACCTCCAATTGGGCAAGTGGCAGGAATTTGGGGGGAACGGATTTGCCTAGTCCCTTCCGCTTCCCGCCTTCCGTAATCCCCGAGGCCGGGGGATCGGGGATCGGGGGATGATTCAAGGAAAAAGGTCAAATTCCCAGACGTTAGGCAATGGCAATAGCAACGGTGAAGATACCAGTTGTAGTCGGAGCTACAGCAGCTTCAAGCCTTTCGCCTAGAACTTCGTCAGCACAAGATAATCAATTGTGATCATTTATTAGAGCTATCGAGAGCACACGACATCTGAATATCTAATTCAGACTGATGTAAAATAAATAAATAAGTAAATAAATAAATAACGTGAAGCAAAAGGTAAAAAGACAAAAGAGCAAAGAATATTCACTGAAGGAGACAAAGAAGAAGAAACGTTTCAAAGTTTATTCCTTTTCTTCGTGAGTTACATAGATATCGTAATCATAGAAAATTTTTACAAATGTTGGCTTGTGGCCATTAAACTGCCCACGAAAGTTGTAATGAGGCGACCTCTGCATGCGACGATGTCTTCTGGTCGAGCCTGTTTTTAAAAATATATTAGCATGTGAATTGATCAAGAAGTCAGTTAGATGACTAGAAAACTTACCAGATAGTGGCTCCCATCTTCTTGCGATCGAGATACTCAGCTTCGCGTTCAGGTAAGCATCCTCAGCGGTGCGACCAGGAGTAACAAGATTGTAGTCGACATAGTTGCCTAACAAGATGAAGTGGTTATTATCAGTCGGGTTTCGCAATTGAGCAAATGTATTATAATCCAAAAGAAAGGCTTTCTTACTGTTCATTCCGTTCAAAACATCCAAAAGGAAGATACCTGACGAGGCAGGATCCTTGAAACTCTGATGCTTGACGTTTTACCGCCTTTCTTCACGGTATCGTTCGCCATTTCAACATGCTGCTGGTCCGTGATCTCAGGAACACGGAGTTGCTTGGCGAGGTCCATTAGCGTATGGGAGATATCTCTCCTCATGAGTTGCCAAACCAGTGCAATGTCAACTTCCTCTGCCCGTCCGTAATGTCCGCACCTGAATACCGACGAGGGAAAACTTGTTGACTTTCCCAGCTCGATGGCGTAATTGGTGTTTTCGATAGCCTGAAGCGGGACATTTCGTCTCCCGAGGCGGGACGCTTGTTAACGTGCTTCCAGCTAACGGAGTTCGGATGACCTTGTCGTAAGCTTGCAGAACGATGAGACCGTCGCTCAGATCGTCAAAGAGCGAATGACGCTCGAGTTACATCCAGCGAATTCAACCAGAGCGTGAAAACGCGCGCTCTCGTTCTCCTTCGGCGTCAAAGTCCTCGATTTCTATATTATCCTCCTCCGTAATAGGATCTAGGCCGGGGTGAGGTTGAAGAGGTGAGCAACAAAGGCCAAGTTGAGCTTCGGGTTTCCTGCCAACAAGAGATTTAGGCGTAAGAACTTGCGGCAGTCGAGCTTGTCAGCGTTCGCAGACTGCTCAGCACGATCTAGGAGGTCGTGGGTGTTCAGGGGAGCACGCGAACAGTTCTCCGGTGAAAGCTGATTCAGGAGAATGGTGTAGTTTTCAGCGTCCTTTACGTCCTGGGAGAAGTTGGCAACCGACGTGGCCAGTTGGCGGCTTTAAGTGGTAGTTGAACCATCTGAGAAGGACTGCTCCGGAGGCAACCTCAGAATGCTCTAGCGTTTCGCCATCCTCCAGCAACCGGTATAGCTCGGGATGGAGTCGGATATCAATCTTCGACAGCAATCCACGA
>AZLU01000211.1:0-56031 GCA_002224055.1 Pezizomycotina sp. ARF18
AAAAGGGCGAAAACCTAACCAAGAATATAAAAAAAATTATGGGCTTACTTACTTTGCGGTCCGATGCGATCTCGCTCTTTTGAAGACACCTATCAAGCTTAAAGGAGGAATTCGTGGGTGTGTGACTCGAGAATCCCTCGCGGATGAGCTTGAGCTATCTTTTCATCCGATCAATAAGCGAATCTCGAATCTCAAAGTCGAGCATTTCAACGGGAAGGGATCGAATCTGAGCGAAAACCCATGACGGGAAAGGCCCTTGCGAGCACGGATTTGGTCAACGGGATGAGAAATACACCCCACTAGCGGAGGGATACTACTGATGGGCGTGAAGGCATTGAGTGACATTCAGTAAGAATTAAAAGGTCAGCAATTGTGAAGAGATATGTGGAGTTGCATTTGTCTAGAATAGGGAGGAAGCCCGGGCAGAGGTATCTTTTGACTCTTGCTTGTAACATTTTCATGTCTCCTACGTCAGCTCCAGCAAAATTATTTGAAATCCTAGATGACAACCCGATCGTCGTGACTCCAGCTGGGATCGATCTTTGAGCCATTAGACGCATGTTTGTGTTTTTTTTTTTTTTTTTTGGTAGGAAGGGTATCTGTCTTGTGGTTCCGTGGGTTTTCTAGACTTCTTTAGAAACGAAGAAATGAACGTTCTTGGAAAGTATGGAGTAAATAAGTAGTCCTTGATCGGTTCAAGTTGTAGAGGTAAATAGCAAGTTCACGACGAAGTAATACCGAAAGTATGTGTGTAAGTTGTCCTCGTACCCAGCCTCAGTAATTAATTTTGGCCCTGCGGGAAATAATAGAGACGTGCGAGACAAGTGTGTAGGTATTTTTTTATTTTTTATTTATTTATTTATTTATTTATTTATTTATTATTATTTATTATTTATTTATTTATTATTTATTTATTATTTATTTATTTATTATTTATTTATTTATTTATTTATTATTTATTATTTATATTTAATTTATTTATTTTATTTTTAGTTACGGGTGTGGTATTTTTACGGAAATTAGGAAATTTTCCTGTTCCCTCGCTCCACATTGCTCTTTTATCAAAATCTTTACGCTGTCACTGATCCACCTTTTATTCAACAACAACCGAACAACATCCAGCAACCAACATCGATTCTTCAAGTAAAAAACTGTGGAAAAGGGACAATAAAACAAAACTGCGATGAGGTGGAGAAAAGCGACAAAAGAAAACAAAAATGCATCGATGGGGAGTGGAGCAGGAAGTCAGATCTCGCTAACGTTCACCATCCTCTTGTAAGGGCAGCATCCACCGTCTGATTTGATTTGAGAAAGGGGAGGGGCGGGGGTTTCTCTTATTCCTCAGGAGCAGAGTTTATTCCAATTGGCTCTGGAAGTTTAGTGAGAGGTGTTGGTCTTTGCTTTTTTCTCCTTCTCGTTTTTTTTTTTTTTAAAGAAAAGAAAGAAGGAAAGAAAGACAGGGAAAAAAAAAAAAACGAAAAAATAAAAGGTAATTGGCGCTGAAGCCTGCCTCATTATGGTACTTGTTCATCCGCAGTATAAACCAGTGAATCTTTTTGGGAGGGTCTGGCGAGACTAAATACTGACTTATTGATTTCCATTTTGTCTGGCGTGCCTCGTATTTGCGATTTTAAATCAGCATGATTTACGGGTACGATGCTTGAACAAGGATGCTACAGAACCAGATATCTCTCTTTATTCTGTGCCGGTCCTTTAGTTTTCCTGACGCTTTAAGGTTACTTCAGACAGGCAGCTACGACGCCGCTGTTTTGCCGCGAGACCATACGGAAGGGTTCAGGCACATGTCCTGAAAGTAAGTTCTCGGTGGGCAATTCGCAGGCAGGCAGCAAGTGAGATAGAAATTCTCTTATAGGTATTAGTGCTTTTGGGATGGCGTTCCGACTAGAAACGCTATCGCAATAATAACAATAATACTACCTACAGTGTAAGACTGAACGTGGGGGAAGCGATTTTTTTTTCCATTTCGGCTGCGACTCTGCGAGTGCTTTAAGCAGCTGCAAACGAGGGTATATAAGCAATAATAAGAATATCCTGCTGGGCCTGAGCCTTTTTTTCTTTTTTTCCCCCCCTCCTCCCACCTTCCCTTGTGCCAGAAAGAGTGTTATTGAAGAAGAATATTTCATTGCATTCTTCATAAGATGCAAAGCTATATGATTCTTCTGGACGGTAAGCGCGCCAAAAATCAACACGCCTTCTTTGGGCAAAGCACAGTATAGACCAGGTGACGTCGGAGAAGCTCGATTTGCTGTTCCCGCAGGGACAAAACGAACGAGGTATTTTCCCGAAACTTGATTTGGTCGGCCGCTAATTCCAGTTTTGAGTCCTGATGTTGTTCCCCGAAAACTTCTAAATATTCTTTTACTCTTCTTTTATCCCAAAAAAGAAAAACTGTCTATTTTATTCAATTAATCGGGTATTACGTCTTCGAGATGACACGACAATCCAATCCTATGACGACGATGGCAACCGCTCTTTGCAGGCTATATATTTGGAAGCAAAAATACTAGCGCCAACATTTTTTTGGGGAGACTGTCACGCTGAGGGTGCGTGACAGTAAGTAGTGGTTGGTCCCGGCCGGTGCCTTTACCCAGATCCAGCCAATAATCTCCTATCTCAACCACTAGTAAGGGACTAATTTATAACATGCAGGATCCAGAGACAAAAATACAGGCTACAGCTACAGACGATACCGGCGATAGTTCGGCCCAGGAGTGGCGTCTTGTAAGTGCTTTGCTGGAAATTAATATGGTTTTTGTGTTCCTTTTTTTTATAGGGCTCTACTTGTCTGCTCGAGATGTAGTATTACATCAACCCTGCTAGAAACACGGTAAAAAAGGGGTGCAGTGAATTATAGGTAGGGTGAAACAATCAGGGCAAAAAGACCAAGAGAGAAGAGATATACTCCAGATATAAAAGACGATAAGGGGAGAAACATGAAGATGCGACGTGATAACCCTCTTTATTTACAAAAAGATTCTGAGATGTTGCATGTTGGTGATCGAAGGACTAGTGAAAATATTCCAGGACTAATCTTCTGTGCAATCTGGCAAGACAATCCAAGTACACACTTATCTCCTTCTGATTTTTCTGGGGTTCTCAACGATATTCTCTGTTGTTTCTCGCTAACGCCATGGCTTATCCTCGCCTACTTGAGGCGCTTTTAGAAGAAATGCAATACATCTGATGGCTACCAAGTAAATCCTAGTTACGAGATGGGGTATTCCAATTTTCAAGTGTAAAATTGTACTTTTACTTGTCGGGACTTGAACTGGCTAATTTTTTTTTGTTAATTTCTTGGTCACTTGCATATTGCCCTTGGGCCTTGAAGTTTGAATCCTCTCCGGTCGCCGAATAAAGAGTTACTTATACTTACCCAGGAACCGGATGATAACCGCCACAAACTTGAAAAGAAAAAGGTGGCGGAATGTCTCATTGTCGTCACATTTTCCAGTTCCTGGGCTTCATCCGCCGCGGATTTTTTGGCAGAGCACAATCACTGCGGGTTAACCGTATCATCGGTATTTGGATCCCGATGTTCGAATAGTTCGGCTGACGATCAACCCTCACGCGTTGACAGATATCTATTGAGTGGTGGTGTCTACCCTTTCGTATTCCGGTATTCTTTTGGAATTTAGCTCCCTGAAAATCACGCGGATTAGATCTGAAGTGGGTCTTGCAATCTTGTGCTTTCCTGTTAAAATAACTGCGCAACTTCATTCGCACAGCGTAGCGAGGTGATGAAGTCGACCCTGTCGGGGGTTAAGCTCTTCGCCGTCAAAACCTCAACTATTCTCTCACGCTGATAAAGTTTTTGAGATGTGGAGTTAGACAATAAAAGAGCCATGTTGTCGGCATGTAGCCTATTCAGGTATTGTTCCAGACGATCTGTGATCAAATTACGGCCCTCAGAGTTCCTCGGGACTGTCTTTGACTCGACCCAACAGCAGGATCAGAAATGATCTTCTGCCTTTCTCGTACGTAGGTCGCCTTGCTCTTGACCACCAAAAAAAAAAAAAAAAAACGGCTTGAAAAGTTGGATTGCCAGATTGCAAACAAGAAAATTCCCCCACATTTTCGTTTCTAAAAGTATTCCTTTGTATTATTTCTCGCCTTACCTTCTTTGCTAGAAATATACAGAAGTACGTATTATACGTACAAACTGGAGCGAATATCTTCTAACAGGCAATTAGATGATTTTTGTTTTTGTTACTGGATATTGATCGTGATGTTCGGAGCTTTTGGGAAATATCATAGAAACGATTCAAAACGTGCCTACTGAAATGATTGATTGATGCTGAGAAACATGACGGGCCAGATACTTCGATCAGTGGTGTACGGGCAAACAGCCGCACGTCAGCCATATCAGCATCCTGTTATGCATTGCTCAGTACTTACAGATTGCGGGGTACGGTTTGGTTGGGTATCGTTACAGGCAGAGGTTCCGTGGAGCCACCACACAATTTTTGCTGTGGCTTAAAATTTACAGGACGTAGATCATCCTGAGCTGCACGTCTAAACGTTGGAATCCTTTTATTGTCGTTTCTCTCGACAGGGGCAGGAATTTGAACCATATTATACACACATTTCCTTTCAGCCGGATATTCCTAGATGCCGAAGTCATCCGTGAGTGTTGTTGTTGTATCCTTCTGTTGGTTTCAAGTTTGTAGCAAAATGTTTATATTATGCCAAAGTCTATCTTATCTCTTCGAGATTTTCCAAAGAGCTACATCGGATTGTTGCGCCGTATTTGACTGATAAACCGTTTTCGGTGCTCTTCCAGTGCTACAGATACCGCCGCTATTACCATTGCTTCTCTCCCATCTCAACGAAGCTTACATTAACAACTTACGTTTGAGTTTGGTGGCTATAATTGCTGCCCTTCTCCAATCTTTTATCCAAATAATTAAATAATGCTATATATGAACGACGTATAATTGAATCATTCACTATGAATAAGAACACGCGGCGATCGACTTGAAAGGAATATATCTAGCTGACTTTAAAAGGGGAGCGTGCGCGCCGCGGCCGCGGCCGCTGCTCTCTTGAATAGTATTGAAAATTCCCGCCAAATCATGCCCTTTTCACGCACGTGGTTGCCAGCTCTCACGCATGACGATAAATGAGCCTAGCCTCGCTAAGTATGGGGGCTGCCAAACTGCACATCCTTGAGACACTGAAACGAAACAAGATGAATGGCTAACCAGAGAGTGTTACGAAAGGCAACTGCTGGTTTTATTTCTTTCTAGACTGGGCCTGTGCCTTTCGCTTTTTACAAATTGGGATTTCAATGCAGAAATCGCGCTTTCTCGTCCAGGACAGGTTGCTGGCCTCAGCTCCCTGAAATATCATCGTGGAGCGTCGATCGCACGGGATCAAGTATGCACAACAGATATAATCCACCCAGTGATCTGTAACCTCCAATCTCCAACCTATACTGGAAACGACTGAGTTGCGTATACTTAAAAATCAAGGACCTTAAGCATCTGGATTTCAACCCAAGACATTTACATCTCTCTCGCCTGAAAGAGAAGAGAGCGGGAAAAAAAACATGAGGCAGGCGCGATAATAACATGCTAATTGGTCGTCGACACCTATAATATATAGACGATATATATCGAAGGAGAATATTTGAATAATAATAGTGCTGACATTAAGATACTTAGGATATAGGGAAAAAACAACCGTTCTGACGGCGAAACAATTAGCAAAGCGCCGACTCCAAGATACATCATTAACTTTGTAAGGCGGCGATCCTCGACTAGATTCAACCCGGTACTGTCAACTACGCGCTATTTCGTCGCAAGCACAATTCAAAAAAAAAAAAAAAAGGTAAGTGCCATTCAAAAAAAAGGTGCTATTGTAGAATTAAAAAAGGGGGTTAAAACAGTGTTATATTGCTTATAACGCTGAAACAACTATAGCTAATAATACTTGCAATTATTTTCAGCTGCACACGACGAAAATTTAAGTACCGATCCACACCTGTGAGCTGTGAACGCAGTAACAACCCGATTAACGGGAGAATAATACTGAGAAGCGTGTGAGTATTCTATTTTTTCTCCGACTTGCTAATTATTTTATTATTCACGTCTTAGAAGAAAAAAAAAAAAAAAAAAAAAAAAAAAAAACTTGTTTCTAGCACAAAACTCGATAGCAGAAAGTACATTTTACGCCCCGAGACAATTAGGGACCAAATATGACGATCTCTACCTCTTTCTGACTTGTTACTTCGACTGGAAGATTATTGACTTTGCACAATAACATCGCAGAGGAAATCATTCTATCGAAGCTATTTTTATTTTTATTTTTTTCTCTTAGATCTCCCCAAATTTCCCCTGCATAACCTCTATAATCCCATCTACTTACAATACCTGTTCCAAAGGAGCACGAGGCAAGAATAGGATTGAAATGACTGAACAGGGTTGTTCCCTTTTTACTTTTTTCTTTATTATTGTTCTTATTAAGAAGCAAGAAAAAAGAGCTAATAACTTTGTGTTTCTGAAATCTATAAGGTAATTTTCTCCTTTTGTCGGATCAAAGGAAAATATCATACAGCAGAAAGAATGTCAGACGAAGGATTATTTCCACTTTCCGTCCACTCTGCGGCGATTGATTCGATTGTTTATCTTCCTGTAGGGACCATGAAGGCGAAAAACCTCTCCTGTCGACCATGCCTCACCCGATGTCATAGAGCCGGTTAATATTGCGAGCGAGAGTTTTAAAAGTTAACCTGCCGTGAGAAAGGCGTGGTAATATAGACGGGTATACAAAAGGGAGGGTATTTGAGTATATAGTCGAAAAGCAGTCATCCGAAAAGGAAAAATAATAAATAATTTAAATAAGTAAATAAAGAGAAAGGAAAAAGAAAAGAAAGAAAGAAAGAGAGAAGGAGAAAAAAAAAGAAAAAGAATAAAATACAATAAAAATAAAGGGAAAAGGAAAGCACAAAATTCTCCACAACCTAACTTATTAGTACGTAGTGCTAACGTTGAGCTTACAGGAAAATAAAAAAGAAGTGCACCCCACTTAACCCGAGAGAATAACTCTTGTAAGGGCAAAGGGTTAAAAGAAGAGAGAAGAAAAAAAAAAGAAAGAAAACACTTCACAGTATAAGTGCCGAGTCTGTTTATACTCGGAGGGAGACATATATTATATATATACTCGACAGAGACTTATGAGTCTCCAATTTCAAGAGATTTTGTTTTTTTCGTTTACGCGGTTCACGAATAAGGGAAAGAAAGATACCCAGTCGTCTTCAGAGACGAGTTAACAGAGTGGAAGGTCAAACAGTCCGATCTCGTCAAGGTTATATATCTTATTACATAAATTCTTCGCTTCCACGGTACGGCATTTCGTCGACGGTTTCTCGCGACTCCTTTTTTGGCTATTCAACAAACGATACTCGGAATATTCAGACCTTGCCTTCTAGTAGAACCCTTCCTTTTCCTCCCGAATATACTTCCATTTCGAGTCGGACTTATATTTAGAGAACGACTATACACACTCCAATCAACCTTTAATACTATTGACATTGATAGGATACTTATTTGTAAGTTCCCTTAAAATCCATCATTCGAATGGTCTTGTTTTTCTCCCTCTGTCTGCCCGACTATTCCTGGAAAAGTGTGCGAGTTTTTTTTTTTTTTTTTTGTTTTTTCCCTTCTTCCTGATTTTCGGTTCAGAATTCCTAACACTTTCGGGAGTTGATCCCCTCCTATGCGTATGTTAACAGGATACCTATGCAGCAGTACCGTACATCTATTAGCGCATTTGGGGGTTTGACAAGAAAATACTCCATCAGTGCACACTTACCTTATATACCTATATCCATGAGCACACGCATTGCATAGTTGAGGAATAAAAAAGAGAAAAGAAAAAAAGAATACATAATAATTGTGAAGGCAGCGACATCCTCCTTTTCCGTCTGGTTATACCCTGCTCGACCACTTCAAACGACCAAACGGGCTTCTCGTACGCACCAGTAACATCTACCATCTCCTCTCCCTCTCCTCTCCCTCACTCGCAACGCAACACAAAGGCCCCCATCTTTTTGGCCTAGTTCCTTTTTCTTCCCCTTCCTTTCTTTCTCTTCCTTCTTTCTTTTTTATCATTTTTATTTTATTCTTCCCTCTCGCTCTGAAGTATATCCCTCCTCTTAATATCTTGTCCGAAACAATCCCCTCCTCCCCCACACACCTCAACCATCTTTGACTAAGAAATAAAACATACGAACTATACTTAACAATAAACATCAAACGCATAACGGGCAATTTAAGATAACAATAATATATATATATATAATATATATATTGGAAGATAAGAATAATAGTATTATATTCTCTTGACCTTTAAATTATTCTTTATAATTAATTATAAATATAAGAAAAGGATTTCATATATATCTTCGAAATTTTGCAATATAAAACGACTACCAACTTGCTCGGAGGAATGAAAAGACCGCACTATCACGGACTCGAAACATACACGGTCGCTAGTAAGGGGGAAATATATTGATACAATATAGCCTAGGATTACTTTGGAATCGGATAAATTCCATCCTAGGAGGCGTCAGCAGGGAATATCAAATATAATCGGTTTATATTTTATTTTATTTTTATTTTACTAGATTCTTCAGCATTTGCCTTCTTATTCTGCTTCCCTCTTTCTTTTCTTTCTTTCTTTTTTTCTTTTTTTAAAGAAAACAATCAGTATCCTTCTCTTCAGGTGCATTTCTCTTTCTCTTTCTCTTGACTAGGAAGGGAACTGAAAGGAATATTCATATTCATACTTAACTACTCATCCTGCCACTGACGAATGATTCTATCCAGCGGCTCTTTTGTCTTTTCGGGAATTGTTAAAGAACCTACCTTCCCTTTCAATACATTCTTCCATTTACTTCTCCATCTTCCAAGAAGAGAAGAACTGAAAAAAAGAGCTTTTCTTCATTCCCACATTAAATTTAAAGAAAGTAAAAATCAAAGGGGAATATACCTATATATTCTTAGAAAGTAAAAGCGAGAGAAGTAGATATAGATATATCCTTCCTCCCTCGCTACGTTACTATTTGCTCCCGATAGGCGTCGGGTCGTAACACCGCCGCCATTCTTTTCAACATTCCATTTGTTCAATCTTCCACGGAGAGACTCGCAGATGCAATTGTTATCACGGACACCGCCGTTGCCTTCGTCGACTTTGATTGTCAGTGGAGGGCGCTGGTCTCTTCGAGTAGGATATCGACCATATTCTATCGACTACGTGAGGGTCTCCCTGGTCTGTCAACGTTCAACGAAAAGGGTTGTCGAGCTTTCTCTCCTCTCCCATGTCAAGCCCGCCGAGGCCTATCGCGCATCACCAGCACCATGGGCATCCGTACCAGCACAGCAGGAGCTTTCCGGTCAAGGCGGCCGCCGGCGCAGTCGCATATGATGGCGAATGGTTTGAACGATCCGTCGAGACAACCCGCCACATATCGACCCAGCCCCCCCTCTTTCTTCCCTGGATACCGACAGGCGTTACCACCTTTCGGCGCCGCGGATCCCGGTTAGGACCGCTTCCCTCGCAAACTCCAAGTGTTGATGGCATGGGCCATACTCCTTTTCTGGTACCACGGAACATTGCCTCCCCTCAGGGGGCAAGAAGGACCAAGTCTCATGTTGCCTCTGCGTGTGTTAATTGCAGAAGGCACACCTTGCTTGTGATGGTAAGTAAAGACAAAATATCTTTTTTTTGTTACCCCTCTCTTGTCCTGGTTTCTCTCGGTCCCATGTTCCCAGTTCTCTCAATGAGAACGGGCGGGAAAAGGGCTAGGGAGGAAGCATAGAGGGATTAGAAGAGAGAGACCATGTGTCTCTGTCGGGGAAGAGCTGAAAGAGGATTCCTCTTGATGTATCCTAAGTTTTTTTTTTTTGGTGAGGGTAGAGGGATGGGAGGGGACAAGAAGTACAAACTAGTCTTTCTCTTGATCTGTGAGGGTTACTTCGGGCCCTGGAGAGAGAACAAAATCTAGGCGAGAACGAAGAGAGGCGAAGGGGGTCTAAAGGGTGTCGTGTCAAAGGGCAGGATAAACCTAAGACGAAGCGAACTGCTTTCAAGGGAGCCTTGCTTTGCTGCTTTGCTGCTTTGCTGCTTTGCGTGCTGTTCGCGAAAAGGTCCATTGAATGAAGAAGCATTCAACGTTATTTCAAACTAGGACGTACGGACTCTGAATTGTTCGGGATGAGCACCGACAAAATTTCTAGGACCGAGAGTCCAAATCCTGGGCAGATTTCGGTCAGACTTTGAAGGGAGGGAGGCCAACAGGACTTCCCTGGGAGGAGAAGAACAACTGCGAAGCTGGCTGGTTCAGTCTCCATGTTCCAAGGACATAACTTTCTTCTGACCTTGAATAATTGCCTAGGGTCTCTCTTTTTTTTTTTTTTTTTTCAAATCGTTAGACAGTTGTTCTTTATGACTGTTTTTGTTTTGATTTGATTGAATTACCATGAATCTAGAGAGGACTTTGCTTACCATTTGACTTCTACAGTGCGGCGCCCATGCCCGCGATGTGTTGGGCTAGGAAAACAGGTACGTTCTGATCCTCAATCCAAACATTCGCCCTGGTACAATTAAGGTTTGGTTTACTGACATTGGACATCTATCGGAAAAAGGATCTTGCAAGGATGTGCAACACAAGAAGAGAGGAAGGCCACGTTCGTGAAGAGCGACACAGTTTCGAAGTTGGGAATCACAACTCGCACCATGACCCTCGTGATCAAGGAGGCCGGACCCTAGGATGAATTCAAGGACTGGAGTACCACCGCCACGACCCAGAGTAACTCGGGCATCGCAGGTCCTCGCATTGTACCTTTACTCTATCCGGGCCACGTTCCCCCAAGATACGAGCCACCTCCTCGACCTTACTACGACGAGAGAACGGCCCCACGCGTCCAGCGTCACTGCACCGCCACCGCTGTCTTCTGGAACGGTCCTTCTCAGCATCGACTTTGTCGTTGCAAGGTCAACAGAGGGTCTCCAGGACATGTTAGGCTACTCTGCGCAGGAATTGAACCGCGTCAAGAGCCTCTACGATCTGGTATCCCATGCTGATCGCAAGAAGTTATACCAGCTGTACGAAACTTAAGGAGGACGTGAACGAAAGAGACCCAGCCTATGCCTCTTCGGTGTCTAACTCACCTCATTACTACGACTACATGCAGAGCATTACGCCCGGCGAAGTGATGGATGCTACGAGCACTTTAGGGAGGTAGAAGAGGTGATGGACTTACGAAGATCGGACGGCAGGACGATCCGCACGAACGCGAGGATGAGCATAGGGAAAACAAGCGAGTACTTCGTCGTGCTCGTGCTTTCTGCCCTTTTGGATGCCAGTCGCCTTTACAATATCGAAACTCACCTTCGTCGCCTTACCCTGCATCCAAGCGGGTCCAGTTACGCGCCGTCCCCGTCTTTGCACAGCTTGAGCCCTTCGCTGTTACGGTCTCAGTTACGTTGGGCCTCCATCGGCCGTTCTCAGCAACAGCCACCTCCAAGGCCGTACACTTCACATTCTGACGTCGCACCTGGCTCGTCTCCCTACCATCTATACCCCCTCTGCAGCCTATAAATTCGGCTGTAGGGCAAGTGGTGCTGATTCACGACAGATGACGCCGCGAGCGTTGCAGCTGAATCTTCTCTACCATCTTTGAGACAGTTTACAGCCACCAGCCCTGCAACTTCCGTCAGTTCGATTCCGATTGTTCCA
This sequence comes from Pezizomycotina sp. ARF18, assembly GCA_002224055.1. Taxonomy (NCBI): domain Eukaryota; kingdom Fungi; phylum Ascomycota; species Pezizomycotina sp. ARF18. The sequence continues at coordinate 11,762 of AZLU01000211.1, forward strand.
AGGTCTCCCCACGCCGCAGCCCGCCTCACGAGCATCGCCAACCGTGGAACCCCATTCCGAATCGCATCCGATTGCAAGAGCCGCTCAACTTCCCTCTAGAGGAATACCCAGTGCATCACCAAACCAGAATGCAAATTTGAGCCCAAGGTGAGTCTGAAGGGCGCGGTTTGGGCATCCGGATCCGGAACCGCTGAAGACCTGCGCAAAAGAGAATGACGATCAAGATTCTCAAGATGAAGAGCCATCCAGAAAGCGTAGGCGGATTCGGGGTTGCCGAGATGCTTCATTAGTCTCTGCGGATAACAGTACCTACGTGAACAAGCTGATTTTTCTTTTGCCAAGTTCTTCATCGATTATCTTTTTATACTTGTCTTCGCATTTCTTTCTTCTTTTTTTTTTCTTTTTTTTTTTGGTCATGACTATCTCCAAAAATTCCCTTTGTAATCCTTGCAGATATCTCCTGCTAGGACCGGGTTGTCGTCCTCGTCGTCGTTATATTGTCGATGGGTAGAAAAAAGACATACAAATTTCCTCCCGGCCGTTTTTCTTCCTTTTCTATCTTCCTGACAGAGCATTATGTTGGCAGATGACTAATGCCACTTTTAGAAGGATATGTTGCCAGACTCATGTGTACCGTCGAGGATGTCGCTTTTCGCGGTTTCCAATTACGTTTTGGACGTTCAGTTACTTCCAACTCTTGTTGTCGTTGTTAACATATAACCCGCATGTTATAGAACTAGGCAGTCGGTTTCTTTGTTTCTTTGCGATCTTGCTGCTTGTTTCTGTACACTGCTTTTGCGCCTTTCCTCCTTTTTCTTTCTTTCTTTCTTTTCTCCCAAAGTCTGGCGTTTTTGGTTGTTGTGTCATACCTCATGTATTATTCGAAGTTTTACGGTGGCTTACGATCGATTGTATCATCATCATGATCAATCAATCACGATTGTCTTTCAGGCCTCTCTTCTGTATGAAAACGGACACGTTAGTATTTCTAGCTCTTAGGTGTTACAGGCCACACATCAAAAAAAGTATCATGGCAGCTTCATGTGGGATTTCATTTAAAAGATAACGTACCATGCTTTTTCCTTTGTACAATTTTTCTTTTTTTCTTTCTTTTGGTTCATAAAAATATCTTTTTTTTTTCATTTGTAGTTTGTCTTTTTGGAAAAAAGGAAAGATGTCGCCGTTTTTGTTTGATTGATAACCAGATATATAGGTCGCTCTGCGATCTCACCCACGCTCCTTACTAATAAATTTTCTTTTTGCGTCTTTGATGCTCTGTCGCCAAGTATGTTGATATATCGAAGTGAACGACAGGTGAATAGGGCCAGGGCTGGTCTTCCATCGCACAGGTGATATTATAGCTTTCAGCGGCTGTAGATGGAAGAGAAAAGCCAGTCAGAAAAAAATCGTTACCAGAATAATGGAGAGAAGTGATTGGCAGTCTCGGAGAATTTTTTTCTAGATAGGCGGTATGTTCGGGCGAATCTAGACGAGAAGCAAGGCTTCCTCTGGTACATATATATACCTGGAATTACAATACAGTAAATCCCCGGCAGATACGGCGTCCAATCCGCTATATAAAAACGTTAATAATTTAATCTTTCTCTTCCTACCCCCTCGCTTTAACATGCTAGTGTGGTTGGCACGCCAGGTCAAACGTGGTTGTTTTCCGACGTCGTATATATACCACATTCCCTCTTTGATCGAGTACATCCTTGCTAGACGGGGCCCGAGAAGAACAGAAAGAAAAAGGAAGACTTGATCACTCCAACCACCGAAAAGAAAAACCACAGGGAGTCGGCTTTTTAAACCAGGAAAAACAAAAGAAAGATGAAATTCGAGAACGCTTTCATCACACTAACAGGGGATAATAACATGTCGCACAAGGATCTCAATGCTTCATGTGCCTTGGAAAGGAACGATTCAGTGAACAGGAGTTCCTATCGGAGAGTGCACGAAAGCCATTGAAAAGGCGTGGTCTCCTGGTCTCAAAACGTGCATCAGACCGTCGACTCGATCTAGGGTATATATATCGTGGGGTACTACTATAGTCGTGGGAGAGGATTGAACGAATGGCGACGGATTTCTCTCTTCTGGTTGTTCTCACACAAAGAACCAGTGCTCGCGGACGCTTTCCCTCAATAGTTATCTTGATGACGTGTGTAGCGATGCTGGGAGGCCGATAGATCTTTAGAACTTAAGAGAGAAAATGACGTTTTCTAGACTTATTATCGCTTCGTTGTTTTCGATGCTGCGTTACAGTGTTGTGCATGACCCCTCACTTATAAGGTTGAAGGGAATGGTCTGCATGCATATCGGATCAAGCCCGAAGCCTGCAAGTCGACCATCGCGATAACGTATCAAATTCTGGCCATGCCTGTTCATGTCTGGGATTAAATAGTGTCACCGTCGTGCGCATCCTAAACTCCGAGATTTTTGTCACGAAATTTAAGATAGTGATACCCGACCGGACGTAACATCCATATTAAGTATACGTTCGGCTTGTAATAGAGAGCCGATCCTGCGATCGTAAGAAGCGAGCAGAAAAGATTAGTTTAGGGACACATTTTCTTCTAAAAAAAAAAAAAAAGAGCTGTAATAGCAATCAGTATCGGTGTCTATATTTGGGGCAGCTTGAGGGAACGATGCAGGATTTAGACCCTAAAAGTATAGAATGTTTTAAAAAAAAGAAAAAGAAACTTGCGTATAATATAATGTCCGATTGGCCCCAAGCAGATAAACAAAGCAAGGAAACAATCCGTCTGAAGAGGGAAAATGCATCGCTTTATTTCAAGAAATTGATGAGTAAAAGCGAATTTTATCGATAGTGGGTGCGATGCGAGAAACGGGAATCGAAAACATGGAGCTTGACTAGAAAGAAGACTTGGTAGTTCTCTTTTGGTAAACAAATGGAAGACTTACCGCCTAAAGAGGAGAAAGAGGCAGTCCGATTGAAAATTGAAGGGACTGAATCCCTGCGGAGTTTTTATTCCTTGTCCCTATCGACAACATAGAATCCAGGATAGCAGAAAATTCGAAGCAGTGGAAGGAATATATTCCGAACAATATATTATCCAATATTCTTCAACTTTCTTTCTTGCCCTCTTGCAATCCATCTTGAGTCCACTTGTCGAACAGTTTTTGCGATAGGATTAATTTGTTTGAATTCTTCGCCTGGTTTTAGACATTGTGGCTGTGGGAGGTCGCGAGTTAATATAAAACTTATTTTAACAATATTTTTCTTCAATGCATTTATTTGTAGAAGAATACGTATATTTATATATTTATTTGAGAATATAGAAAGGGAGAAAAATAAAAACAAAAGCAAAAAGTCAGAAAGGGACAGCGAGTATAAGAAATTATTACTGCAGATGCTTATATGCGTATCCTTTCATCCTTTTATAAAGTTGGTCGATTTCTCTTCCCGTATTAGATTCGCTTTGATATGGTGCAATATCAAAAACGGATTGTTGTGTTTCTTTTTTCCTTATAACTATAACTCCATTGCTCTTTCGGCTTCCAATTGCTTTTTTTCTTGGTCAGTGGACAATTTGGTCGGCCAATGGAATTTGATCTCCGACGAAAAGAATACCCTGGGTTATCAAATTTTAGCTTTCGTACAATCCATCAGATGACCATTTCCCAAGGAGCCTTGAAGGATTTTCTGATGAGAAAGATTAGGAGATGAAAATTATATTATTATTATTGTTGTTGTTGTTGTTGTTGAAGGATGGGGGACACGGCAATTCGCAGAAAAAAGAGAGCAAGGAATGAATGTTTATTATTTTGCGCCTCTTCTGTCATGAAATTGAAAACGAAAAAAAAAAAAATAATATTTTTTTTTTTATTTCTCTCTTCGTTTTTCCCTTCCATTGCGCCGCAATCCGCTCAAACCGCTGAACAATACGTGGGGGCTTGCTTTATGAGATGGAGACTGACTGCTGGAGCGGTACAAGGCACAGTAGTGCACCAGAAAAAAAATGTCATCCGCGAGAATTGCGTGCAAAGTAGGCGAAAATATAAAGAGAGATGACATTTCCCACACCAAGTGCTAAAAGGTAGACAATGCATTGCTGATTGACAAAAGATTCCTTTGGGAATGACAACACCGGGGGGCTGTACTGAGGAATTGATGTAAGTGTGGATGTGCTTTTGGTGGATGCCCATTGTGCGAATACGGATAGCTAGATGAAATCGTATTACCTATAACAGACAATAAGTGGGTGGCAAATCTCGTCAGTCCTGCCAGCGTTCCTGATGGCGTTTCTCGGTTTGGCGAAACGCCTTCTCCACCCAAAAAAAAAAAAAAAAATACAGCAGGACTGAGTGAATACAACCTTTGCTATTCCTTTCTCCTCCCGAACTTTGGTATATCCGCTGACATGGAGATATTTGCGAAAGCTAAGTCGGAAGTGAGACCTTTGCTTCTCATGACTTTATCCTGTTCCTGTCAAGAAGCGCTTTTTGCCATCGATATCTCGTGTGGGGCTTGCGTTGTGCTGTTTTTGAAAAGAAAAATTCGAATTCTCATGCTGGTTTTGCGATTGACAGTGATACGGGGAAGCTTCGTCGGTAATAAGGATAGCATCAAAGACACAACCTGCAATTGTAGATTGAAGAGGATAAAGAGAGAGACAGGACGAAAAAGAAAAGAAAAGAAAAGAAAAGAAAAGAAAAAAAACAGCAGACGGGCAAGGGCGAGTCATGACCGGTATACTCCCTTGAAGATCATACAGAGCTATCATCGCTCCATTCTTTATCCAACTTTGAATTAATGGCTTGATGAGTGGAGAGTCGAATGTCGAAGTGTACGGAGTAGCTGGAGTGAGAATGAAGGGAAACATACTAAGTAGATTCCTGGTAGTAAATTCATACGATATTCAACGGGGAGGAAAGGAAGGAAATGAAGGAAAGAAGAAGAACAAAAAAGAAATCGGGACGAAGATTAATATTTTTGTTTTTCTTTTCTTCCAAAGGTCTTTTTAACAAGTCCCAGCAAATAGTAATATTAATGACTCTACATTATAACAAGCGAGCGACCCAGCAAGACCTCACGATGATCACTGCATTTCAATAAATTACTTAAGTATGTTATCCTTAATTTAAAGGAAAATAAGGATAAAAGATAATATACGGGCAGAAAGATACGGCTGTTCTGGAGCCTTTTAATGAATGATATACCTTATATATCTCAAGTGATGATTTGATATTTTAGCCTGAGTAAGAGAAATTTGTGTGGGCGTTTTTTTTTTTTTTTTTTTTTTTTCCCATTTAATCAAAAGTTCGTGATTTTATTTTACTCACCTTCAATCGCTAAAATAGCCAACCAGCAACAAAATTACATTCCTGTAGGCAGCTACAAAAAACCGGGTATATTTTAATTTTCTTCGTTATCTTCAAGACGAGTCGAGTAAAAATAAACAATATCGTATCGAAAAAGCCCTCAGGTAGTCAGTCGTCCGTCCAGCAGTCTATTTCCTCGGTCTCGACTCTCCCTTCGGAGCAGGATACGTTCGGGTTGATGATCCAGGCCTTTGAGCAGCAACCTCAAAGCATCACCTCTGTTCACATGCCTCTATCTATATTCCTACATGCGTTTGATCGTGTGTGGTCTGGCAGGGCTAATTGAAACGATAAAAAGCATGTATACCGCTAAAGCAGCTGGCTGTCGTCACTGTCACTGACAGCCTAAGCACCCTCGGCGCAAACAGGAGGATAACGGATACCCGGAAATATAGTCAACAGGGATTGAAAACCCTGGCACGGTTGCGAGAAAGCTGTCCGAGCTCGATATTTTCTTGTTTTTTCATCGGCTTAATAGGAAGGAATACTGGAGATACAAATGGCCATTATCCGATCTACTATTTTTCATTTCCTTTTCCACTTTTTGTGGCGTTCTGTCGACGCAGTGAGCGCCTAGTGAAGAAAAAAAAAAAAACTCAAGGACCGTCAAAAATACCGTAGGTATCCTCATCAGTAGTCAAATACTCAACGCAAGTTTACAATCCAATACGGAACTAGACGAATGGTTAAAACTGCGAGAGAGCTCAGTCTTAAAAAAAAAAAAGAAAAGAAAAGAAAAGAAAAAAAAAAAAAAAAAAAAAAAAAGTGAAAGAGGAAAAGAAACAACAATGATAAAACGATCTAGTGTGGGGGAGACCTTATCGAAGATTACTGAGCAGTATCTCCAAATCTCTTAACTCTCACTTAGGAGGTTAAGGGTTAAAAAAAGTGGGAACCGGGGCTTATGCAACGGACGCAAGCGAACGCAGAGACAATCAGGATTTTCGCTTTTATTTTTTACGTATATATGTAAGTGCACACAATTATTATTATTAACCTTGGCTACAAGCGTTTCTTTCCTTTTTGCCGCCTCCAAACACTTTCTCTTCTTTTTATTATACTGGAAATATTAGATTTTAGGGCTTGCTCTGTTTTATGATTGATTCCTTCTGTTCCGTGAAGGTGTTGTCTTTGTCTACTTATTCAATTAATAAAGACTATCTGGTTTAATCGAGCGTATCGTTATAACCAATAACTAACAGCAAGATACTATCACGAAGAATATTGGAGACAAGACTATATAATCTCAGCCAGAAAAAAGCCAGTTCATTTCTATAATTCATTTCTATATTCGCTCCTCTTGGTGAGTTTGTTTTGAAGGTTGAAGCGCATGTTACAGACAGCATGCAGCGGGGTATTGATCAACTTCTGAGCGACGACGTTTAGGGTTGCTGTGCTGTGTATACCGCCGAGGTGAAATGTCGATCACTTAGGCCTTGACTTGCTGCTGGTCACAATCCTGCCATCTCCACAAAACCAGGCAAATATCTAAAATATATATTCATATAAATTTGATTATTTATTATCTCACTTGAATGAGCAGATACTACTAGAGCATTCAAGGATATCAAGGATATCGCAACCCACTATTAGCTGGAATATAAGGATAGAGGAAGGAGAAAAGGAAAGAAACGGTTTAAAAAAAAAAAAAAAAAAAAAAAAAAAAAAGAGAGAGGGCACACGGTTTCTCTATCAAGCCAAGCGAGGCGCAACGTCTGATTCAAGGCAGAGATTACGCCTTTTTAACCCTCTTTTCACTAGCAAGAAACCCAAAAAAAAAAAAAAAAAAAAAAAAACCAAGTGTTCAAGCCTATTACCATTTCAAACTTCTGTCACCCTCTTCTCCTTCTTTCAATATAACCGCGATGAAGAACAGGTAGACTCAGCAGCGACCCACCTCTCCAGAGGAAGTGATCGGCGTATCTGACATGGTGACCGCCTCCATTGTCCTATATTCCTTTGCAATCACTGGCCGGCGCCTTTGATACTATTTGCTTCCTCGTTTCTTTTTCCGTGTTGTCGCCTGGGACAAGACGATGGGAAATTCGAAGGACAGACATATTCGTCTTTGTTGAGTGCTGGCGACACTCAATACCGGCATGCTCCCATCCAATAGAGCACCTCTTCGAGAGGAATCATGCCAATCATGCCATGACTCGAGGAAACATCCAGGGTCTAAAGGACAGGACCTTTCGGACTTGATGGTTTAAGGTCTTTGCTTTTTCCCTATTTTCTTTTTTCTCCACGACCTAACTTTGCTTGTAAAAGCAAAATGCTCCTTGTTGAGCAATTTGACGATCAACAGCAATTTTTGAGAAACTGAATGTATGTTTGTATTTCAAATTTTTTTTTTTTTTTATCCTTGTGCGGTGGGGCATCTCTCCTTGACCTCGCCTTTCTTTCCTTCTCTCTAATTTGGCTACTCGAAGCTAAACGAACTGATTAGTAGTATTTGTTCGCCGGATAAGACTTCCTCTCATCCCCTTTTTTTTTTTTTTTTTTTTAAAAAAAAAAAAAAAATAACACGCAGGAATACGGGGTTGGGTCACGACGGAGGAGAGAATTCTGATGAGAGCTCTCCTTCTCTTGTTTTGAGCGAAAATATCTCAACCATAAACCTGCTATCAACAGTAGAGATCTAGAGACCGACGATCCACGGACATTGCATAAACACTACTCCGTCCTGATAGGCCACACATCCACTGTATTGTCGAGTCAGGGCGAAGTCTAGCTCGGACTCATTTCCCTGGAGTACTGAAAGTATTATTTACAACCTCTCACCTCTCTATCAATTTTAATGATCTTTTCAGAGTATTCCCTGCTTCAACGCGACCCATTCGTTGCTACTTTGCAATTTGAGCAAAGTTGGGTGGAGAATATATAGTTGAAAATCACTTTCTATATGATCTTCGTGCGGCAAACTAGATGCAGCTATCTCTTTCGTCTTAACCCTGGATTTGAACGGATATTGTTTTGTTCGTTTTGGCTAGAAGCTGCTGTAGAAATTTCATTTTAGTGACCGTCTCGGTAGGTCTCTCTCTTTTCAGGCTGTGATCTTCGGGATTTGCGCTGACAACTGGAAAGCATGGGGAAACGTTTTTTTTTTTTTCTGGGACTTGAAATTTAACTGGTCCATATGATGCGCTTTCTATCTGTATCTCAATTTGCTAAATAATACTCTTTTCATTCAACGAAATAGATTGGAGTCCGAAATCTAACCAAAGATATCGCTTTTTTGTGAACAGGTGAGCATGACATGATCGAACTCAGCTCATATCCTGTAACAATAACCAAGAAGGTTTTATTGCAGCGCTTGTCTTCTGTGCCTTGAAAATCTCCGTCCTAGATGCTTTGCTAGTTGGCATTCAACCTAGCTTTAGTAGACATGTATCCCGACTTACCTTTAATGTCAAGGAGCGAAAGTGATTAATATTCACAAGACGCCTATTATATATACAGTCTCTCAAAACCCCCACAGCTTTATTTGTTTATTTATCTTCCTATCCATTTTCGTAACAAGCTCTCTCTCCGCGAGTTCCGCAAATACATGAAATAGATTTGCCACTGCGAAAAAGCGAAAAAAAAGGAAAGGATGACAGCTAGTTACAATCGTATTATTAAATACCGTCTGCAATATATGAACACTATTCTATAGCACATAGGCATTATAGCTATCGGAAATTTCCCCATTCAGCGACGCAAGCAAGCTAAATTGTACTAGTATATTGCGAAAAAAATAAGCTACGCCAATCAATCGAAAAAAACTTCACCTCTATGGAATCTATTTTATACAGTTAACCCGGCACTTTTTTAGACTTCCGATTACTTACGTATTCTACTTTTGTTACACTAATTATTGCTTCTTCGCAGCTCTCATGCTGTCGGCTGCGTTGATAGACTGTATCAATCTCCCATACGTGTCGAACATAATTACGATCGCTATATTTCCCCCAAGTAATCAAAGAAGAGATCGTTAACATTTGCATTTCAATCTTCAAGAAAAAAAAAAAAAAAAAAAAAAAAAGGCAGGGAAATGTGTTCCTGTGTCAAATCATATCGTGCGACTTACGCAGGATGACATATATCATATAAGACGACATGATAGGCAGCTTATCAGCGAGCGGTCCGTCTTGTCCGCGTACTGCTCCGCAATGCACGCAGCGTTGTGAAGATGGAATGGCATGCCCAGATGAGGAGGTATATCGGCGTTTGCTTCGCGTCTGATTGTAATACGATGGGCCAATCGTGCTTATTAGCGCTGGGAATAAAAAAAGCTTTGTCTTTCATCGAATCTTTTGGGAAATAAGACGAGGGGAAAAAAAAGTGTGCCATTACCTTTCGTAAGCAAGACAATGAGGTAAAGCATCAGCGGGATTTGGAAACCAGCTTCTAAGATCGCGAGGACTGTGTGTTTATTAATACTCAAAGTTATATCAGACATTTGGTTAGCCTTCTGATATCTTGCACGACGATGATTTTTATTTTTTTATTTTTTAGGGGGGATTAAATTGCGTACAATCGAACCAAGCCCGATGAACATTCGATTGAACAACGGTCTTTCATGGTCGTATATCCGTAGGAGTGAATAGCGCGATTCCAGTCGAAAATCTTATGACTGGGGTAGAACGGCGCGAGGTCCACGACTACAAAGAAAGATAACAAGGGCCTCAATTGTTAGACAAAAAGTGGCTTTTGGAACTTAGTATTGCATGAGCCAAAGTCCCATGAATGAGACAATGTCCACAATTTTTCTTGCGATGTGAGCAACTAGAGCCTACCCCTCCCCCGGAGGCTCTCTCTATATTGCGAAAATACGCGTAGTTTCCGTCGCGGGGAAAAATGAGGGGAGAAGATAAATGGGAGGAGGGGAAAACACGTACATAGCTGTATAGGAGCCATTACAATGAAGAAAAGACGGTAAAAGCGTCCATTGGTCGGTCTTTGAGTGCTCTCGCCATGATTGTTTGGAGTATAGTAGTATACCCTTTTCGCTTGCAAAGGTCAGAAGATGAGCTGGATGAGTGGTAGAAAGACGGAGCGATTGCTGCGAGCAAGATCAGGCGAATCAGTAGTAAAATGAGCTCTGGTTTGAAGGGAATTCTGGCGGGGGTTGTGTGTTTTTAATCCTGGTGTTACAAGGTAAGCAAAAATTCGTTCGCGAATTTTCGGTTAATTCGGTAAGCGATTCCCCGGTACGTGATAACAGTGACAGGGTGCAACATCAACGACAATACTATTGTCATGAATACGTTGTATACGTTTATACCACGTTTATAAGGCATATAGGATGAATCTATATTCTAGCAACTTATTTCGACCATTTTGATCGATCGAGTTTATCGGTAATACTTGAGACCGGGCTTTAGAAAACACCGCTGAGAACAGTCTAAAGGAAGAAATAGCATAGAAACGACCAGATACTTTAGACGGTTAAACAATAGAAAGAAAAGGAAACCAAACAGTGCCTGTATCGAGAAATAAACGAGAACGAACTGAACATAAACCCTGTTCCGGAGATACTATTAACCCAGCGGCTTAGCCTTCTTCTTCTTCTTCACGTTCCCGTTCTTGAAATCTCTCCAGGAGTTGATCCTTTCGTCTCTCGTATCCTCCCAAGCCTGCTCATTCTCCCTCTTCCTCTTCCTGGCCTCAATCTCCGCATCCGCTTTCCTCTGTTCCCGCCCTTCCTCCGCCAGCTGCGCCTTCAGCTGCTTCGCTTCCGCAGCTCGTTGTCGATCAGCACCTCTTCGTCTTCTCCGCCAGTCGCGGTCGAAGGCCGCCGTTTGGAGATCCGGATGATCGACCGTCCACTTGCGCTCGCGGATCAGCAGCATGCGCGCGTCGGCTATGGCTTCATCCAGCCTTGTGCGGGTTTTCTCGTCCATGAGCTCGTTCTGGGCTTTCTTCAGGCGGTCGAAGGCGTCGGGAGCTTGCGGGTTCTTGGTCTTGTCGGGATGGATCAGGAGGGACTTTTTGCGGAATTGGACTTTGATGTCGGACTCCGGTACGCCCGGCTTGAGGTCGAGGACGGCGTAGCTGGAGGTGGTTTTATCAGCAAGTGCTTAGGGAATAGGGTAGAGAGTGTGCAGAGTTTTTAGACTTACGCATCAAGCTTGAATGAATTTAGTATCCGAGATATTTCAGTATCCTACGCGGCGTCGGAGAAGGTCCATTAGCTACCTGAAGATCAGCACACGACAGACAGCTCCAAATGACTCTTTTTTTGTGAGGCCAAACATACCTTGCGAAACTCTAGCTCTTCTCTTTCTATCGACGACAGCGACTCCTGATCTATCACGACGTCATCCAGATCCTTCGCATTGAACTCTTCCCGTTTCTCTTCTTTTCGCTCTTCCCCCGCCGGTTTGGCGTCCGAATTCGACATGATGATTAGTGTACTGTCGGTCTAAGCGCAATAACGTGAAGTGACGATGGTGGTTGGTGACGTTGCGAAATCTCAAAAGAAAGGAAAGGAAAAGGAACTTTGTGAAAAAGGCGGCTGGGAATTTTCAATGGCCCGCCGCGTTACACAGAATTCGGTAACGGATTTTTGGCTACCCGCGGCCGAAACCGCATTTGTAATACATACCATTAAAATCCTTTCGACAATAGCATTGTAACGTTTGAAGCTTCAAGACAATCAACCTTGGTCGCACAGATATTACGTGTCAAAATTTGAAAGCAAACGGACATCGCATACCTTTTCAATAGCTCTTGACCGTTGATTGACCGAATAAGCGCATAAAGAGAGTTTTCGAGATGGTTGAATTCGAAAATCCACCTCAGCCGGACCTCCAGTCGCCTCCCCGGCTAGCTCCTCAGCTTGTCGCCCCAGAACCGGGTATGAAGACAGCTTCCTTCCATGCTTTCAATTAGAAACACGCGTTACCAAGGTACTGCTACATACCATTGGTACTAATATAGCTATTCATCCTTTTGCAGAACACTGCCCTGGCCCGGAATCCAAATCTGCTGGCTTATCGGTAAAGCTCCCTGTTCAGCCCCGATAACAGAGTATCCCAAGCTTTCCTTTCTAACCTCCCACATTCTCTCCCTTCAGGACGCCTGTGCAGGATGCCCGAACCAGAAAATATGCGCTTCAGCTCCGAAAGGTCCCGATCCCGATCTCCCCCTCATAAAAGCCCGCCTATCCACCATCAAGCACAAAATCCTCGTCCTATCCGGCAAAGGCGGCGTCGGCAAATCCACATTCTCAACGATGCTCTCCCACGGCTTCGCCCACGATCCAGAAACGCAAGTCGGCGTAATGGACGTCGACATCTGCGGACCCTCAATTCCCAAAATGTTTGGCGCCGAGAACGAAACGATACACACTTCATCCTCGGGCTGGTCCCCAGTTTACGTTTCAGATAATTTGTGCCTGATGAGCATACAGTTCATGCTACCCAACGCGGACGACGCTATCATATGGAGGGGTCCGAAGAAGAACGGGCTGATAAAGCAGTTTTTGAAGGACGTCGAGTGGGGGATCTGGATTACTTGGTCGTGGATACGCCGCCGGGGACGAGCGACGAACACCTCAGCGTTAACACGTTCATGCGGGAGAGCGGAGTGGACGGTGCTGTCGTCGTGACGACGCCGCAGGAGGTTGCGCTGCTGGACGTGCGGAAGGAGCTCGATTTCTGCAGGAAGGCTGGTATTAAAGTCTTGGGATTGTAGAGAATATGAGCTTATTCGTGTGTCCGAATTGCCACGTACGTTTCCTCAACTGTTTATATTTTGAATGGGCGTTGTATTTGGGTAAAGTTGTTTAACATCTGACATTTAAATATAGGGCGAGTCAAAGATATTCAAACCCACGACAGGTGGCGGAAAGCACTGGCGGAGGAATTCGGCGTTCCTTTCCTCGGAGGTGTGCCCTTGGACCCAAGGATCGGCATGGCTTGTGATTATGGGGAAAGCTTCCTCGACGCTTATCCGGACTCTCCAGCTTGCAAGGCGCTTGAAGAGGTTGTTCGGAAAGTGAGGGAGCAGGTCGAAGGGACAGCTGGTAATGGGGCGGATGCGAAGGATAACTAGCTAGACGGCTAGGTAATTTTGTATTTTTGGTTCATTTCAACGCATTGGGTTATAGGGCATCTTTGCATAGAATAGCATTCTTCTCTTTTTCTTTCGGCACGTTCATATGGCATTATAATAGACACTCAGACGCATGGCGGTTATCTTTTTCTTCGGCAATAATTCTCCCTTCTAGGCGAAACATGACACGTTTATTTATATGCTATGTCATTTCTTTGTCTTCGTCTTTCTTCTCTTCTATCTTTGCTATATTTGTGATGATAAATTTGCCCTTTCAGCAACGGCTTCGTTCAGCGCTCTTCTCGATGACGTAGCAGCTTCGACGGCTCCGTCCATGAGCCTGTCCAGATCAGCCCCGAAGACTCCATCCCCTGCTGTTCCTAGACGGCCGGTAACCCATATATCCGTAATCTCGTCCCTCGCCGCCATGTAACCGATAACGCACGTACCCAAATGAGTCGTACCGGCAGGTAATATCGCCGACGGATCGAGCAGCAGCAGCTTCGACGCATCTTCGCTCCCGCATCCGCCATAGCCTGATCTTCCCCGTCCTTCCGCTGCCGACCATGGAGCACATACCGCGGACACGAGGTCGTACAGCTCTATACCCGCATCCGCCAGCGCCGCCGAAGACGCCGTAATACAATGCGTCAGAACAGACCCCAACAGCCTCCTCGACCTCCCGATATCCGCCGCTTCGGGTGCCTTCTTCCCCTCTACTCCTTCTCCTCCGTCGTCTCGGGGGATGTATTCAGGCTCATCCTCGTCCTCGGAGTCTAGTATCGTGACTACTACCTCGATGCGCGATTTAGGGTACAGGTCCGTGCGGATGCTGCTCACGAGCGCCTGGTACAGCCTCGTGCTCAGATCGCGCTCGGAGGAGTCGCGGACGTACCCACGGCGCACCGTCGTCGCGAAGGGTGCGAATTTGACTTCGACGGTGAGGATGGCGTGGGCGGTAAAAGGGACATTGAAGGAGCGGGGGAGGGGGCGAGGTCCGAGGACGGAGACGGAGAGTTTGAGGGGGTTTGCTTCGAGGAATGATGAGCCGGTGGCGGAGGCTACGAGGCCGGTGCGGAGATCTACAAACAGGGAAGAGAGGCTTTCAATTAGATTTTACAGCTGTTATAGAGGAAAGCTGAAAAAGATGGGATGAAAAATGGTCGTGAAGCTTACATATTTTGCGGATCTCATTTGGGGCTCGGTCCCTTATCCTGTTCGATTCGTTCCTCTGATGTGAAAGGAATACTGGCGCTGCTGTGCCGCCAGCAGGACCGTTGATACGGCGTCTATCGGGGAGAGCGGACATTGTGGGAATTGGAGATTGTGAAAGGCGTTCGTTGAAAGGCTGCAGTTTAACTGTGAAGTCCGAAAAGTGTGAGAGGCAAAAATTGGCGGCGCTTTCGGCAGAAAAATTCAATTATTGACTTCAACCCTGCACGCCAAGAACCAAGCTGCGTTCTAACACCAAAACAACCGCCAATTCCGGACAAACGCCTCAGATATAAGTATATCCTCCATGTGTAAAATGCACGATACCTAATTATCTACTGTTTCAAATACTGTATGTCGATATGCTCAAATCTATGGGATCGTTGAGTGAGGGATTGTAGTTTGAGTCCTCACTATATGCCGTTAACCCTGACTTTTTGAGTGTGGTTTACTTTTGATTTATTTATTTTTTATTTTAGCTTATTAAAGTTCACGACTGGACATTTGCGTTCAACTCGGCGGATGAGCCATGAGGGTTTCTATTTGTTACTATTTCTCGTTTTAGTTCCAAGGCCGTGGCTCTTGGATTACCTTTACCTGTCCAATGGCCATTTTCAATAAGAGTCGGTAATAGCAAGGTCTTGAAAATAGATGAGCGACGATAAACACTTCCGGTAATCTTACCGGCTTCTAGAGCCATACTTAGACAAGCATGCCGTACTTTCCTCCATCTCAAAACTACCGCAACCAATCTTAGATTATATCGATGCGTATTCATGGTATGGCGTTGGGACGGAGTCGTCCCCCGTTATCGTTGAAAATTACCCATTAGATTCCATCAGCGTCGAACCCGCTGCGAGGATTGAAGCGCTTAACCGATACCTCTTGGATAACAAACTACCCTCCGGTGGCATTCCCGGCTTCCAATCGGGGCGGCGTACTCAAGCTGAGGAGCCGTTCCTGCATGGGTTGCGCACGGAAAAATAGGAGGACTAGCTCGAATTCAAGATCGCTGAAACGGCCGCGCAGAGCGTCGTCTCGATGAGGGTCAACGAGATTCTCATTGACGGGAATCACAGGCTTCGACCCTGATGCTGTACGAATCTATCGCTGACGAAGGGTAGACGCTGCAGTGCGAGCCTTTCGACGTTTACGTCATAATATCGAATAGGCACTGTGCGCCGTGGGAAGAGGTTGTTGCCAAGCTGGCAAATCTGATCGAGCGCACGGTAGTTCGCAGATCCCCTAGCGTTGAAGAAAGGGAAAACGTTGCGGAGGAAGTTAAGAATATTCCAGTCATCAGTGCGGCATTGGAGGCGTTGAATTCTATGGTACAGAATAACCAAATTCCTTTGGAAGTGCGTAGGGCGGAGTACAGAAAGCTTTTGCGCAAGTGGTCCAAGATGAAGATATGGTTCCAGGAATTTTATCCCAAGCAGCTGATGAGATAAAAGCCCAGGACGTTTCTTCTTGACTGACTTTCTCGTACCTTGTTATCAAGAGTATAGCACTCAAAATTTTAAGGCGGCCCCGTTCTAACGATTGAATGAGAAGTCCCCAAAGAGAGAAGATGCTCTTCTTAGCCTTGTCGTTAGAATTATATAAAAAAAAAAAAAAAACTGTAGCATACTTAAGTAGTAAGAATGTTAAAGCTGCAGCTACCATTATCATTACTAATTGCAGTAATAGCAGTAGCAGAAGGGCAAAGTTGTACACAACGACAAGGTAGGAAGGAAGGCAGTATAGCAGTTTTCTGGAAACAGGGGCCTATCTCGTTATGAGATCCAAAGCGTCTAGTTCAGTTTAGGTAGCTATAAAAGCAGTCATACTATCGTAATTCCAGTCCAGTTCGGTGCAGATTGTAGAGCATGATACCACAGTAGAAAGCATATATCAGAAGCATTTTATTGTCCTGGCGGGGAAAAGGGGGGGGGGGGGGAGATATAGCTTATGGTAGAAAGCCATGTTTTTAGAATTAAAGGCCAATCTAACGACCAGAAATAAGAGAGAACTTGAATGCCAAAGCTAGTGCTATATAAAAAAGGAATTAGTTAACTGATGGGCTCTAGGAGCGAATAATAAACTTGGAGATCAAGACGAGTGAAAGTAGGATGACAAGATTTTGCGCCATACCGTGGGAAAAGAATGGAATTGGAAAACAACCTCAAAGACAAATCTGAAGATATAATACGGCCATCTTCCTATGCTATAGCGGATGGATTACACCATCGTTGTCAATATATTGAAACATTTCAAGATATCCCACACATCGGACGACGCTCCTTGACTTAATTCAGGTCTAAGGAGTTTTGCGATCCGTAAAGGAATAGATTGATACAGGAGCGAGTCTAAAAACATAAAATTTCCTGGCAAAACTCCAGAGAAAGAGTTCGGCATGGAATCTCGGGGTACCACGTCTATTGCGCAAAGGAAGGGTGAGCTTTTATTGTTTTGACCTGAAAAAGAAATATACCCACCAACACGGATGCCCTCTCGACCGTTAGCTAACGGAATCCTGTACTCGTCAAAGTCCGCCCTCTTCTTGATGTTCTCCAAGTACTCTGGGTTGATAAGGTTATCACTAATGCGAATCCTGTGACAACCACTATCCCAGATACACCGTGCTTCGAGAGCATCTTCAATTTCGCTCTCACCCTATACTGAAATATTTAGGCCATGCTGTTCGTCAAATTGGAGGAGCGACACTGCTCCTAGCACAATTGGCACATGACCTTGGAAGATCAAAGCCTCCTCAAGCACAGTATACGGTTCAAACTCTGAATCTTGGTGATTGCTTTCTCGGGCTTTGGCAAAGAGGCGTCCCTCCCTCTCTCGATCCCTGCTCAGCGCGGGAATTGTCTTGGTGTCGCGGTATCTGGAGAAGAGGCTTCCGCCCGCCTGGAAATTATTTCGAGGATTATTCCAGAGGATCGTGTTGCCTTTTTTGGAGCTGGTGAAAGTTGCGATGTTCTAGACCGCAGGCGAGCGAGTGGCGTTTCTAGCTCGCTCATACCGGACTGAGTCTCAGTATCTTCGTCGGTAGGTGTGGCGACGTCTTGCGTTGACACCTTTGCTGTTTCGTTCGAGCTATTCGGGTTTCTCGCGCCTTTGATGTGAGCAGGGCGAGAAGGACGAAGGGCTGGAGGGTCCAAGGAACCGTAGCCATTTTCATCAATGTCCTCTGAAGATTTAACCCTCGTATCGTGAAAGGTAGACTAAATTGCAAGGTGCTCTTCCTCTTCTAATGCTCTTGCCCAAAAAACGACCGACGTAGATTCGGGCTCCGCTCTTTGGAGTTAGTGATGCCTTAGTGCGCATCGAGGGAGGATTAATCGTAGTCGAGACCCTTGAAGTTGATGCGTCCGCAGGTATGGAAGTTGAGGGCGAACTCCTTGTAGCCGAGGGGAAACCACCTGTGGTCGAGACCCTTGAAGTTGATGTGTCCGGAGGTATGAGAGTCGATGCCGTTTCATGACCAAGCACTTCGATGGCATTTAGCTTCCTGTATGAACTTTGTTGTGGCACATCGATACAGCTTTGTAGCGTGTCAACCAGGGAACTTTCAGGAGCAATGGCGACGCGGATGTCGATCGGGAAGTTTGAAGCTGAGATGGCGCAGATTTCAGAGATTGAGCGCACCACCACGGGCTTCACTTTACGCTTCTGCGGCATCTAAAGAGAAGGGTCAATTTGTTGAGTTCTCGCGTAAAGATGCAAACAGTTAATAGAGCGCTGAATACCGTTTTAAATTCTAACACCTGCGACTGACGCTGTTTGAGCGTTGTGCCACAGGGATGTTGTATAGAAATACTTGATACTATAAGTGGATACTATAAGTGGATGCGGAGAGGCTGGGCATGAGATAATAGGTGGCTGTTAAATCGCAGTTTGTCTGTTTGCCTTCGACGGAGGAAGAAAGAGAAAGAGAAGGGTGTAGAAAGAAGAAATATGAGTGAGAACAGAGTAGAATTTAATTATATGGAACTGCGTCCAAAGAACCCACCCTAATTTTACATGGTGGTTGGCAAGTCTTGGCGAATGCAAGGTACTGAGAAAAAAAAAATAAAAATTTTCCCAACAGCCGCCTTTTTAAAGACGAAAAAAAAATTTTTTTTTTTTCTTCCCTTTCAATTTCTCGCTCTCTTCTTCTTTCTTTCTCCCTTCACGACCTTCGATCACGATCACAACCCTCGACTCGACGTCTGCCAGTTATATTCTCAGGACTGATATTCGCCAATGGCCTGAGAACATTCTATGTGATGCATTCTTTGGACGATCACAGAGGTACGTTGAAGCTGCGCAGAGCTTGCTCATCCCGTGTTTTCTATCGTCGTTTGGTCATATCTAGACCTCGCGTCCACCTTTTTTTTTTTTTTTTTTTTTTTTCATGAGGAAATCTATCACTTTTTTTTTTGTTTTCGGGAAGACAACTAGCTTGTCCGTGCCCCATTGAACAACATGCACTACCATCTGATGCTTTTAAGCAGAGAAAAATGTTATATTTATCGCCTTGCCATTTTACGGTTGCAAGATTACGCGGTTCGTGTGCTAACGAGGTGATGAATTAATCAATGACTAGATCGTCTGCTCGCCTCTAACTTTACCACGTGAGTTTAAAAACGGCACGAAGCGGAAAGGCTGTGAGAAGGTAAGCATCTCAACCATCTTAGATCATATTCCCCCCTCCACCGCACTTGAGGCAGCCAGGGTTGTCAAAAGGCCGAGTTTTGTATGATGAAACAATTTTTTAAATTCAGTTCTGCTTCTGAACCAAAAGCTGAAGCCAACAAAAATACCAAACGATACATCTTTTCTGATTAAGCTCGTATACCTGTTGCAATGTTGCCATGAACAAGATCTATTTTCACAAATTGTTGATTTTGAATCGCGCTAACAGATTCTTGAATAGAAGGTGGCTAGAGCCCTCAATGAACGACCATTGATTATCGGGAGTCATTAAAGTTCCCAGCTAAGACTACATAACGTTGATCAACACTGAGAGACGTCAGCCCCCTACGAATCGTTGCACGATTTTGGGCAAGGATTGGTTGCGCTTTGATTCACAAAGGTATACATACATTTCGACAGTGTTCTATCAAAAATCAATCTCTCTCCAAATATCTCTCCATCATGATGACAATAGTCAATCCATTCAACGAATGCCTTCCCCACCCAGCTCTTCGTTTTTCGCTTGTGTTCACCTGGGCGTTCTTGATATCGCTGCCTTGTGTTTTTTTCGCCTGGCCCATGCAGTTTCTGCATGTCCAAAACTTCTCTGCCTGACCGCCTCGGGTGGCCTCGCCCGGGGAGATGGGGACGACGGATACTATGAGAAGAGTGCAGAGATCCAATGGGGGCCGAGGTTTTCCGGTCCTTCGGGCTATGGCAAAAAACGCTTTTTATGGGTAGCGATATTTTAGGAATGTCTACGTAAAGGGTTAACCTTGAGAAATTGAAGAGCAATACGGGCTACGTGACTGAAGCCTGACGGAAACCATTAGTTATTAGTGGTCGACAGACGGCATGCTTTCCGGGGTGTTTAATGAGGCGTGGAGTAAACTGGCTTTTCTGATCTTTCCCAACACTTTGCACATTATCAATTTCCATTTCTTCCTGCGTTTTCAGATTTACTTCCTTGCGTTGTTACAACGGTCTTGTGGGTCACTTCCGCTCACGTCTTTTGCAGCAGTGAACTATAATTCCTGAAATATGGCAACGCAGCTTCCGTCGACCGCGAGGAACCTAGAGCAGTTGAGCAACACGCTCGTTCCTCTCTTCGTGCCTTCCCCGGCGACATCCACAGCTCCACTCCTAGAGTCCTTCGTCGCAGCACACGATGAGCTCATGGAAAACGACTCGCTGTTCACTCACCGCGTAGACCTAAAGTCCGCCAAGCAAAGCCTAGAAACTACCTCTCGGGAGCTTCGAAAGCTAAACGAAGCCGAAGAAGCCCGTGCCGAAGACATCAGATCCGGTAAAGTCACCGAAGTCGACGTCAAGGGGCTCCTCTCCAATACCAGGAAGGCACGCCTGCGGTCTCGGCTGCAGAACCAGTCCGGGCACCGGTAGAGAACCGCAGCACTTCGCGTTCTCCGTTGGGTTCGCGTCCGGCTACGCCTGCCGGGCCGGCGGATGACACGAAGGAGGCTGTGATGGCGGAGTTTGCGGACCGCCGGAGAGTTTTTGATAAGGAGATGGCCACGGCGCACGAGCAAGCGTTGAGCGATTTCAAGAAGAACCTGAGGGAGCACATGCTGGCTGAAGCTCGCGCGCTGGGGTAAAGAAGATGTACTTGAGCATTTCGGATGTGTACCTACCTGATTTGTGCATGGAGGATCTCACACGAGGAGAAACGTCCTTTGCTTTACATACTACTTCACAAAATTAAAGTATATGAATGAATAAATTTTTATTTACATGGAAAATAAACGTAAAAGGGAAGACGGACATCGATGTTAATTTCTGCACTCAAGGAATGCATATCATAATTTCGTATGTCACCTAGTACGTAAGTTGAATATCGGACAACACTTTCAGCAAATACACTGGTGTAGGAATTGACTTGCAGGATATCTGCAACAGCACATTCACACCGCGATCATTGTTCTACCCCCCCCCCCCCCCGGAAATAATATCATCATGCTCAATTGCTCAAATTGAAACGTCTACTCCCAACGCCTGTGAACTTTTTTAACGATACTCACCCCATACATGGATACTCCATCCTGTACTACACCGTCAAAGGGGAATATCCTGGAAAATTCCATCTACGCATGACATTTCAAAATACCGGAGGCATAACCGGTTTCGTTGAAAAGGCTTGTATCAGCTGCAATTGTCACTTTTATTCCTCAAGGATTTGCAAAGGAAACCCGTCTATTTGGTTTTGCCGTGTCCGAGATTTCTGTTTTTCCTTTCCATGCTACGTCAGCCGCTTCCTGGGGACTGATAGAGGAGAGATGTATAATACCTTCAACAAGGTGTCTTGTTTCTAGAAGAATAATAAAGGGTAGTGTGGGGGGCTGGAGATTGTATTCTTAAGATTGATGAAGAAGGGGCTGTTACATGTAATTACAATCGCGAGATACGGTAGGTTATATCTACAGGGAGAAGATACCTCAGGGTATAGCAGTCTCGAGACAAGGAATGTTCAGCTGAGAATCTGAAGATTTGCATGGAAGTTCCTTCCACGCAGAGGATTGAGCATGTTCATCATCCCCGGTTTCACAAGGCGTATTTCTTTTCTTGCTCAGTACCTGAGCGTTTTGAGGGAGGGTGTTCGAGCACGATTTCGCCTTGTAGCTTGTGTGACGTTGCTTTTTGCCTATCCTTGTGCCTGTATTTGAAGAGAAAGGGTAAAATTCTCCGTTCAGGGAGAGTATCGTGGAGGCGAAGATAATAAATCGGGTTAAAAGGGAAGTTATAGAAGAATGAGAAGATGATGTATATTCTGCTCATACGGAAAGCTCAGTCTCAAACGATATGATATACTAGATATCCTAGGCCTTGTCGTGGAGATCTGGAGGAGGCTGAGTTGGAATTTGGCAAAAAGACAAGATAGGCGCTTGGTAAATAAACCCTACCTATCTATCACGGTGCTAGAAATTAGATCGCAAGGGAGGTTTTACAATCATTTTTGCAACAAGAGCTGTATTGGGATTGTGAGAGCATGGAGCTTGTGCCTCGGAATATCACAACATCCGGGGACGGTTTTGTGTATGTATAACAACGAAAACCCTCGTGCATACATGACGTCCACGCCCAATCTGCAATTTTCAAAACGGTCCGCTTGACTCTCCCCAGGATTTTCCCCCTTCTTGATCGTTATCGTCAAGATAACCGGTGCCAATTCAAACTTTCGAAACAGCCCCCAGAAAGTATTCTTTTTTTTTTCTCTCGAACTGTAAAAATGTAACTTAGGCGGCGTGGCGCAGTGTTGCAGGGTATACCTACGTATCCTTGCTCTAAATCCTCACAGAAAAGAACAATTCCCCTAAATCGATTGAAGGTCTTATAGGGCTGGGCCGTAATTGGAGCGCTTCCTATATCGGAATTAGGAAGTTGGTCGTATGACGGAAGGTTTTTTTTTTTTTTTTTTTTTTTTCTGAATCGTGGAGCAAGGGACTGGGGTGGAGGAACCCATATGCTAGTTAATGATCCAATGAGGCGCAGGAGAGATGAAAAGCTGGCAAACTGGGGAGGAAGAGAGATATAATTGTCTTTCGTTAATCGTACGATCGCGAAAAACAAACAAAAAAGGAACATGAGAAATGACATGCATTATAGATCCCTGGTCTTTGAACGTAACGAAAGTGATTTTAAACTTCCAATTCGTCCGGGGAGCGTTAATGGCTCATCCGTGAGGTGCAATTTATCATGAACTTTACTTTTACACTCGCGCTTCATTGCAATTGCCGTCTTTGGATGTGATGCTGTAAAAATGTGAAATGCAAAACAGCTCATATCCGCAGTTGCAGTTTTTTCTTGACAAAGGGAAAAGACTGAAAACCTGAATTGGTTGATAAGCCGTACGTACATTTGCTTTTCCCCGGTCGCCTTTCCAATTCATCCGATGTGATCATGCGCTTGTTGTCGTTTGTTGTTTGAGGCAAAACCATCCGATACGATACCTCGTAGTCGCATTTTGAATTTTATGAGGCGAAGCGAACAATAACCAAGAAAATAGCTAATAAAAAGAGGGTTGAAGACATTATGAGATAGTCGAACGAAATTCAAAATCTCCCATGTAGCGAACGGAGCTCATAAAGTAAAAAAGCGATTTGAGGCATTTTACTATATTGTTTCGAAATATTTTTCGCTGTGGACGATACTCCGGCCCTATGATCACATCCCAAGTGGAACGAACCAGTATAGTGCAATAAATGAGCTCTTGAGCTAGCAATCGTCAGCTTTCGCAGAACCCAAGAGAATGATATGATGCAATGCGAAGAAATAAAATTAAAAGAAGTGTCTTTCGGAAAGCTGTTCGAATTCCCAAGAGCTTGGGTCTTGAGGATTTATGAGGCTGTGTTATATTGCTATATCTGGGTAAACCCTGGTGCCTGGGGCATTTCGATTTCCAGCTATTAGCGCTATAGCTCTCCGCAACGTCGAACATTAGTTGTGTGATAACCAGGAATTGAGGAGATTGCACACCGTTTTGAGAGTGGATGTGATGTGATATTCGGATTTTTCAAGTCTTTCGAAGACGTAATGACTCGCCTTGAGAAAATTAATTGAACGTGGGTGAGCTCACCTCGACTAAGGGAGTCGAGTAGTAGCAAGAACAATTCACCTTATTCACAATTTGTAGAGTGTTAAGAAGTTTTGTGCGTATGTATAATGTTCAACTTGAAGGCTATTTTACATCAAAGAAAGGACCGTTTTGTCTCTCCAATCCCATAATGAAAAATAATATCCAAAAGAATGCGCGACTGCGCCATTAAAGAATTATAAAAGATGATTTTCCAAAGAATGGAGGACCAGGTCCAAAGAAAGAGAGAAATGCAGGTACGACAAAGGAAAAGGTTCGTGACGAATAAAATTGTCATGATAGGAAAATTTTCTGGCACGCCGGCCACCTATATGTTTTAATAATGATATAAATGACAAGACAAAAAAAGGCAAAGAGAGCACCCAGAACTTGGAACAGTGAGAATCATGAAGAAAGAATCATAAGAACACCAATACACCCGTCTGAAACGGATAGAATTCCGCCCTCGAACGTTTATGAACGATTCGTGGAAACCCCCGAAAAAAGCGGATTCGTATACACACCTTTTTGTATTTTGGGAATTTAGTTGATTTTTAAACTGAAAGCTAGAAAGACAGAACTGGATGGAAAACACGAAAAAAGAAAGAAAGAAAAAGGCGTCAATTGCCAAATTTATTTCTTGTTGTCGAAGAAGCCGGGGAACCAGCGCTTAGACGTCGCCGGGATCGTCTTGTTCCTCTCGACGTGACCATCTCGGGACGCCGGAGTGGCGTGAATGGAGCCCTTCCGCTTCTGGAACCTGGATGGCGGGGTCTTTGCAGCATCCCATTCATTGGACCTGTAGAAGAGAAGGAACGGACAAGAGTTAGCAACGTGAAAAAAAAAAAAATGAAAAAAATAATCGATAAGAGCCATCATAATTAAGATAAATTCGCCTCCACTCCTTCTGCAAGCAAAATATAAGGCGGGGGATAGATCGTTGATCGTGCAATAATAGAATGGATAGCTGCCGTTTTAGGCAACTTCCAAGCTTATCGTGCAGCCCACAGCACAGAAACGTCACGACCCTATCAATTGTGGAGGGAAATACGAAGCGAGAAATGGAAATGGAAAGATCCGATGTGATCACGTGCGGAGGGGTATACATGCATGACGGAAAAGGATGGAAAAAGGTAAAAAGCATGGAGTGTCTTAATTTTTTCAGTCATACTTACATTCTGCGGTCGCGCTGGTCAGATGGGATCGAGTTGTGGTTTGTTTCACCCATGGTGGATGGGTCCCATTTCAGGTCACCGCGGCCGGAATCGCTGGTGGGACTTCCGGGGAAGCCTCGCGGTCGTCAATAGCCTCAGCATTGTTGTGCTGTGGGAGGTGAGAGTCTGGGATTATATGTTCAGTCGCAGACATTTTTGCTGATGGAGAATTTCAACCGATGCTTCTTGTCAAACGGTAGGAAAATGGAACGTTTTGGAGGTTTAGAATGGATTCGGTGAGGCTGGTTTCGCTATACTGATAAGAGGTTTGCGAGATTGTGCTTAGCTCTTGGTCCTTTGGCTCTTCCTTGTAGTGGATAGTACGATAGAAGATTATTGAAACTGAAGTAAGTTAAAGAGGAAGAGGAGAAGGAAAAGTTGGTGCGGGGACGGGGATTCGACTCCTTATATAAGAAAAGGCTACTTATAAAGGTGTTAAAAATATGACGACGACAAAAAAGCAAGAACGCTGTCTCGACGATTTCTTTCTCAGGCGATGAGCAAATGCAAAACAGATTTAAGCCTATTAAAGCGACGCATTCAAGCCAGGCTTTTCTATCCAGTGCTACTAGTCCAGTTCGTATTAATCAAGTAGTAAACATACCTATTGAGATGGAGGGGGGTTTGAATTTCTTGATGCACGTCTGGTTCTTTTTGGCAGCCGAAAGGAAGGCGTTGAAAAGGTCAAAAACCTTTGTACCAGATATACATCCAAACCTACTTTTTTTACTGACTGCGAGTACTTTTGCGTAGTAAAAAAAAAAAAAATGTACCAGTCTCGCCAGTGTGTTATCCATAGCGAATAGGAAATGGCCGAAACGGACAGTAACAGGAGACGATGTACTGTACACACCTTGTAGCAGGGAAAGATAGGAACAAAGAAAGTAGATAAGAACCTTTAAGACAAAAAGAAAAGAAAAGAAGGAAAGGATTGGGGTTTGGTTGGATCAAGAAAAAGAAAAGAAAGGCGTGAATAAAAAAAAAACTGTTAACAAAAAAAAGGAAATATATATTTGTTAGTGGTTTTGGAGTAGAAGGCGATGATTTTCTTTATTTAATTTTTATTTATTTATTTTATTTTTTATTTTATTTTATTTTATTTTATTTTCACTTTAATTTTGCGGGGGAAGTGGGAAGGGAAATGGCGAGCGACCCTGTTATTTTTTGCAGGCATCGCTGGGTGCTGGGGTAAATTTTTTTTTTTTATTTTTTTTTATTTTTTTATTTTTTTTTATTTTTTTTTATTTTTTTAAATTAAATTATCATCATCATCATCATTATTATTATTATTATTATTATTATTATTTATTTGTTTATTTTTATTTTATTTTTATTTATTTTCCATTTTTTCGCAAGTACAACAACGCTCCGAAAAGGAACATACCAGACTACTTTCTTTTCTTTTAACTCCCTCCACCATAGAACTTGCTCTATAGCGCTATCCATAAACAGCTTCAGTTATATGCAGCAAGTTCGAATTCTTCAAAGCAGCAGTTAACAAGCATTGTACAGAGAGACAGACACAGACAGACAGACAGATATACCCTCGGTCTGGAATCCTCTCCCGTGTTTCTACCCTATTCTCTTCCTTTGTCTGCTTTCTTCTTCCTCTTTCATTCATTTTTTTCCCCCTTCATAGATCAATTTACATATCTCTCGATTTGATACCTCAACAGACTGTAGGTGGATGTGACATTCCCATTGAGAAAGAATCGTCATCTTCGCTGGTGGTGCTACATTGAGGAGGGGGAAAAAGAGAGGAGACAAAATGTACTTTTGTCAGTGCATCTTTGCAAAATTGTCGTCGTCAATGCCCAGACTCCAAGCGGGGTTTTTTCCTGACCTTTCACGAATTTTGCCCCTCCCCCCCCCCCCCCGCCCCCTTTGCTGAAGAAGTCGAGGATAATGAACGATAAGAGTCTTTTTGGACATAGCCTCAATATTGAAAGACTGCTTGGTTAACTGAATACATCCTCATTTGGAAGCTCTCCGCAAAAAAATTACCAAATGTCCCCCTTCAAATACTTCATATTCGTGGTTTGCATGAGCTAGATTTTTTTGCTTACAACACCGGGTAATCCTCCGGCAGGTTCTGGTAATTGCCGAGGACGGGAAATGAGCCCTCGTTAAAAAAAGGTTTCCCGCCGGTATCAACGACCACGAAAGATTCAGCAGTGGTCAATACTTGTGCTCCTCCAGCAGTCTTCAAAAAAAAAAAAAAAAAAAAAAAAAGGCCCTCCCCATTATGAGATCCCATTTCTATTTGGGATAGGGGAGCCTTAAAATATATAGCTCCGGGTCATTTTTAATAATCTAACTACTATATAGCAAGGGAGCAAGGCACAGAGCGGTACTCCGGTCGGTTTGAGATTCTAGGCCGGTATGATTACATTTAATCTCAAGATGGACGGACTTCTTCCTGGAAACCACTACTTTTTCTCAGATACCATTTTGTCCAGGTGGATCCCCAGCGGCTCTCCGCGAAAGAAGGCAACTTGCATACTTTGGGACCAACGGACTACGATCTCGTGATCCCCACTTCGGAGAACATTAAGATCAACAGAATTAGGCATACCGGCCGGTAGGGGGAATTTCTGTCGTCAAAAAAACTCGTGGCTGCCATTTAACGACGGACAACAGCAGCCGTCGCAATTCATTGGCTTGTTTAAAAGAAACAAAGGCGAGCTGGGAAGCTAATTCAAAAGCGAATTGTCGACTTGGAAAGATTAGGAGAAATTTACCGATCCCCACAATATGGAGAAAAGCCGTTTCGTACTCCTCGAGTCGTTTTACTTTGCAGCTAGACGGATAGCTAAACTAACCATTGAGACTAGGGAATATTTATCCTGATTCGGGGGGCGGCCATGAGGTTTCTTATGCTCCATCCAACCCTGAAGTTTGCGTACTTCACGAATTGGAGGAGAAATAAAACGCTCTTATTAAAAAAAAAAAAATTCGATGGTTCTTCTCAGCTTTTCTGGTTGGTACTATATAAGTAGAACTTTACGCAGCTCGCTACTTCTCTGAATCCATCATGTCGCCAGTAATTGACAAAATTTCACGGCCGTCAAAAGAAATTTAGGAAGGATTTTCGGCCTTGAGCTTTGCTAGGGTAGAGAGTACCGGGACCCCGACACGCTAAACCGACACGCTAAACAAAGTGACCTTTGCCGATAACGCAAGGCGAACGACACGAGTAGCCAATCAATAGCTGCCCTTTTTCTTGGTATATGCAACCGGTGGTGTAGCTACTTGCTTTTTGACTTCTTAACATCCAGCAATTGCAAAGTCAAGCTTCACACTTTTTTTTTTGACTTTGTGGGAGGGCGATCGATCTTATTATTATTTACAAGTGGGGTCTTCGTCGCTTGTTAAATCGAAAGGTTCCTCGAAATTATTTGCCCATGCCCGTTATACGTTTGACTCTTTTTTTTTTTTTTTTTTTTTTTTTTTGGCTTGCTTGCATTTGAGGTCCACACAGCCCCGCCTAAGAAGTGTCCTGCTCCTTGCCATCAGCTTCGAGTTGTGGAGCTTCAAATAGTCAGATTGCTCTTGGCGAAGTCTTGGAAAAATGCAAAGAATCGAGACGAAAAATAAGGGTCCCGCTTCTCCTCTTTTCATGTTTTCCATTATTTCCAGCTTCAAAATCAATTACTCTACATGGCGTTGTAATAATCCTCCGGGATAACCACATCATCGCCTCGCCACTACTATTGGGCATAGTCGTGCGCTTGTATCACGTTCAAATTGTCAGTGCTCAAGGGAGTACAAGAAATTCGGAAGTCTTTTATCATGGGTGCTGATAAGGATTGCATCTCTTTGGTAGGGATGTGTTGTGGGTTTCCCCTTTAACGTTGACAGCCGTTCAACGCTATCTTCTTGCTCCCCCACGGCGACACTTCCCCAATCAAAAAATGATCAACCGGAATGGTCTTTCGTTCTCTGCGTTGAACAGGTGATTTTTAGATTTCTATGATGAGCCTTTCACTACCATTTCTCATACGACCGACCAATCTGGAGCAGGACAGTACACTCCAAAAAAAAAAAAAAAAAAAAAAAAGTCCCCCGGATTATTTATTTCCATACAATGCGCGGCAGGGAAAAGCAAGTTTTTGCCATCTTTTAAGTTAAACGCTCTACCCTATTTTAACCAATTGCACACCAGATATTCGAATTCCGACCAACGCCTTTTTTCTTCTCTCCTCTGTGTTGTATAGTAAATCGAAGGGTGTTGGCGCCGATTACGCAAAATGACATAACACCACGTCGAGATCATCGATATATTTTCTATTCACAAACAAAAATACCCAGCATTTATCCCCCTTGTTTATTTTTCCTATTAAACTGTTTTGAGTCTTTTAGTGGTTATATTAAAAAATGACGTCCTTATAGAAGACTAGACGGATTTTTCTAGTCTCGATCGATTCGTAGAAGTGGTTCTCCCATTTCTTGAAAGGCGAACTGAATCTGTCTGTGATGTGTGTCATATCACCTTAAGGACCCTGCGGATTATTTCCAGAGAACAGGCATTTTCTCCCTAATGTTATAACTAACTAACGCACGTGGCTCGCGGAGTGAAATCCATTTTGCGAGAGACGTAAAATCTTGCCATTGGGGAGAAATCCGTAGCACGCGGAACGTAGCTGCTGTTTTTATGCCTTCTCCGAAGAAGTATACATCGACTTAGAACCAGGTACGTCTACTTCGTCCTTGTCCACGTGATTTTATATTATGCTACCCTAACGTTTGTCGATTGTGAGCTATTTCAATTCCCTTCGATAGCGTAAATGTACTTTTACCTTACTGATTTACCGTACGCTTCGATGTAGCCTTCCTCTTTCACCTTGGATCCTCCGTAGTTCCCGACCTTCCCGCCCTATCCCGCCTTCGTCCACAAAATATCCGAGGCGAACTGCGAAAAGCTCTTTGTTAGGGAAACCCTTGCGTCAACACAAAGATACTTCTTTGTCGTCTCTTTATCAGCGCATGTCTTGATACTTTCGCTTTTGTTTCCCTTTCGCTTTGGTTTACCATCCATGCAATTGCTCGCCCTATCGCGGTCTTCTTTTTTACAACTCGGCTTTCGACACCGTAATAGTCGTTTTCGCTTTGAAATTCGCGCAGCCACGTGGGCAATTGGCGAGCCATCTAAGGCTCGCAAAGATAAGGTTGTTTTATAGAACAGCCGAACAAGAAAAGGAAGCCCGAAAAAAAAAAAAGCTTGTGATTCTTTTTCGCCTTGTGCTCCCTATTTTTCTTATTCTCTATATACTCCAGCTCCTCTATTCCCCTTCTTTTACCACCGTTTTTTTCATTCTTATTTTCTATTATAGGCGCGTCAAGACACCCTATTGGTGGTTATTCAATACCTTCCCTATCGTAGGAACGGCTCGCCTTCGCCTAGAATGGCCCCACGAAAGCCTCGTCCTGCGGGTAGGTAGCTTTCATTATCACGCCACCAGATGCTATCAAGTATTTGCCGACATCGCACTAAATATTACTGTCTAGAGTGGGTCTATTGAACGAAAAATTTTAAAATTTGTCGTTGGCAATAGGTCAAATAGCGCGAGCTTAAGATGACTGCATATGCATATATGAAGGGTCCACCCGCGGGACATAGCTCCCGGGTATGCTATACCCCACCGTAAATGGGGGTGCGCGGCGCTACCGTCCTTTCATGAACAGCGTGGCTACACTTCGCGTGCAGACAAGCTCGTTTTGGAGGCACTGGGTCGAAGCAGGAGGAGCTTATCTATGTCTCTATTTTTCGAGATAGATGTTTTCCCCTCATATGAGAGACGGCTTTAGGCTTACTTCGGAAGCATGTTGCTAGTTTCCGTACCCGCCCTTTTTTTTTTTAAGGAAAATGTTTTAATAGGTCGTTGAAAGTCTAAAGCGAATTCTCGCGATATCGGGGATTTCATATATATAGACTACGAATTACAAGAGGGCTGTAGACCTCGCATCCGAGAAGAATCAACAATAAATAGAGTAGATTATAATTGATTCAACCTTTTTTCTTTCTTATTATATATATTAACTATCTACACTCATTTTCATTCTAGAAGATGCTCTGTCCACAAATTTCCTCCAGCTCTTTCAAAAAAAGACTACTGCATTTCATGTGTTACATTACAATCCTTTAAATTATACATTTAAACCCGCCTATAATACAAAAATTCACTTCCCCATCTGGCTTTTACAATCATCCGTTATCTCCGGAGCCGTCCCATTATCAAAAATATATCCCATGAGAACGGAATTTTGCAGTACCCCATATCAATAAGGGCGATGATAATTTGGATTCATTTCTGCTTTGGCGCGGATAGCGCGCAATTTGTTATCATTCGCTTCTTGCAGTCGGCAGTATCACGCACGATGCTCTTTGTTGGTTCGACAATCTTGAAGTCTGAAGTTTATCATAGTAATGTTGAATGGCTTCTTTAGATACGCGAGTAATCATATAAAGATTTCTGTACGTCCTGTTAAGAGGGTTCTCTATCCGTGGACAATTACTTGTCACTCGGTTATATGCCATCTTCCCTACCTTCCCTCGCGGGTTGCGGTAGATTCAGCGCTATACTCCTATTATAGGCAAATTGATTGACATCACGGTATTCGGTGTCGATAGACGGCGCACTTTTCATGAAATACGTGCGTTATAACTTGCGTGCATCCTCCCGATTTTTTATCGATGGAGAACATTAGAGGTATTAGTACGTCATATCTTCTCTTGGAGACTGTCATGATACTACAGGTAGCCCTGTCTTTTAGATTATGCGATAGGGTGCCTTTTCCTGACTAAGCTGTAATTAGATCATTATCACGAGTCGTATCCTCTACATGCCTCGCTCTGAATACCGCCAGAAACTTGGTTACGGATTCTTTTGCGATCTCGTGGCAAATAACGCCACGTAGTGAAATATCTGAGCTTCTGTTGACACTTTTAGTTTGGAATATAACGATATATGACTAATTGGACCGTGAAAATGATAGTATCGGCTTCCTTGAGCGAGGCGCGCGTTCGGCTGAAGCTATACGTTAAGTTGGTCCAGATCTAATATTCGCAAAGTGGAACATGGGCCCCAAGGATTAGCTTCTGTGATAGGATCGCATGCTTCGTATCCGATGTGCTGGTCGTACCATTACATAGAGCTTTGGAAAGGGATAACCCGGATGATTTCGTAGGTCTTGATGGTATCGCAGGTGATCCCAACATAGACTATATTTCCCAAGGTTGAAAGGCTCGAGTCTATGCGAGCCATATGAAATGTTCCGCAACCCTGAACTCAGTATGATTTTGAATGAGCGTTCGGCAAATATACGATGTCCGTGACGGGCTTTTCAGGATACTAAACGAAGTATGCAAAGTTCGTGTTCGGTCCTCTTCAATGAGAGATACGGCGGGTTTTGTATGTTCGCGTCGTTTATAAAGTGTACGCGTTATGAAAGGCCACACGTGCTTTCCTAGTTTTGTAGACGTTTTACAATAGGTAGTTCCGGCCATGGATTAAGTCTTATTTTGCGATCTTTGAGATACGAGTCGACCTCTCTAAAGCTCATGAGCACACATTATCTGAGGACTAAGGTAGGCCTCGCCATTCATTGTCGATCCAATGTCCATTGCACGAAAGGGATTGGCAAGAAGCTATAAAATAGCCAGCTAGACGCCGCGTGTCTTATGTGCCCATGATGTCCTGAATATTGCAGTCGAACAGGCAACGGTTATGAGTTTTTGGAGGTGCAACGCAGTGCGAATCACTATGAGGCGGTCTGTCACTTCATGCGTATCTGACGATACAGGCGCAAAGATTGTTGACGTCAGCTTAATGCCGTCTATCCTTGGAATACTACATCTCTGTATTCGTGGGATTATACTGGATATGCGGATCTTCAGTGAACTTTTGGCCGCAAACATATATCGCTGGTAGTAGGAATCAGGATACAAAAAGAATGGTACTCTTAATATCGCGGGCTACCCTTGTTGAAAGCTATGAAGACTGCGTTCACAGTCGTCGAGGGGTCGACGGAGCAGGAAATGTGCTCCCATATTGGGTTGCCGGGCTGAACATTAAATGTTTTCTATCTAATAGCCGTCTTCACTGTGGTTACACTGAATTTTGGAATGGGATAATATGCATGATTTTCGGAACCTTTCGTGGTTCTATTATACAACAGCGTGAGACGTCGGAATGCCTTACGACCTGTGGCTGTCGATTGTAATTTGTGTACCCGACTTCCAGTTATTCAAGTATTTATATGGAGGTTCAAAGTAATGCTGAATGAAGTATGCATTGTGTATTCGAAAACGCGCATTATACGAAGAACTTGCTAAGGAGTCCGCCGTTCGGAATACGTTACTTGAATATATCGTTAGTGGACTGTTTTTTCCATGGCATGATTGGCCGGGTAAGCTTCGTTCTTTCCGATGTGCATATTGCGTTGAAGGTTTCTCTGCACTCTTACCCTGTTTTAAATTGGCGGCATCAGGAAAGATTGGCAAGAATGGTTAGAGCTTATAGAGGGTCCTTGCACTCCAGTCCATTTCAAGGACGTGATAATTGTTAAGACGTTTGATCGATTAGTTCTGCACTTCGTAAAGCTACTGGGGCACGGAGTATATGAGTTCTTTTGTAGCCTTAGAGGTTGTATTTGAGGATGTTCGCATTTGAAAGTAGCCAAATAAGATCGAATTATGAGCCGTTTGAAAGAAAGCCTACCCGCCAGTTATTGATCGAGAGATGTGTCATAAAGCAACCGTATCATTAACAAGCCAAGCAAACGTTGACAGTTTTATAAGACGGAAGTCTCGAATTTGTCACGGTTTATCTTCGTTGAGGGTTTCCATGCATGCGATACGAAATTTTATGTGTGTTTCTGCCAGCTTACATCGGAACGTATTTGGCATGCGTAACACGTCGATATCGACCCCTACAAGGGCCCGTTGATACGAAATGCTAGAGTGGCTTTAGTCAACCAGCTGAGATGAAGATATGGCGAGAAATAATTGTATAATAATGTAATTACGAATGAAATTTATGACTGATCTCGATTAATATCCATTTGCGGAGGACATGCGTAGCAGTATAAGATGTACTAGCTTGTTGCCGCATGAGGACGCCGTATCGATGGACTCGTTTTTTTTCGGGTTATCGAACTTGAATATAGCCTCTATGATCAGGGGAAAACATCCACCGCTTTTACATTATGGTCACTTCTGGTTGTGAGTTACTAAATGCAGCATCTTTCAACCGTATATCACGTGTCGAGAAGCCTCGAGTTCAATCTATATGATGATCCTGTAGCTGGATAACATCGTAGCATGCCTCGGTGGCCGAAAACATAGCATATATGCGAGAAATCGTAGTGAACCGTTCAAAACACTCATTTCTATAGAGCAGTCTCTGCATCGGTGGTCACTTAAACAGATCTCGTTCTTTTGTGTAGGATAATACGAAGTACGTCCACGCTCAACGTCTCACAGCTTATAGCTCGACGAGCCGGTGGTACATACGTGTATGTTGTTGGAGCTGTTGCATAATGCTTTTATCTGAGGTTGCCCACGTAAATTAGACAATTTACGACCGACGGAGATATGCATCCTCTATAATTATTGCGATATGCTACAGGCTCTTGCGGAGTGAGCGGTCTGAGAGGGGTGCGTCATATCGGGGTGCGGCCTTTTCGGAGTCTTGTCGCCGGCATTATGTATACGAACGAAAGGAGTTACAAAAATCATATTCTCACGATGACGCCAGGACGTTCGATGTAACCTTTTATCTACGACAACGCGCAACATTGGTAGCAAGTATCCGGCTTTGGTGAGTGCAATACCGTCAACGCAACCCTGCACTAAAAAAGCGTCATCCTGTAAGCTCTAGTCGGCAGCGCCGTAGCAGACATATCGGAGGGACCTAGAACCCGTTGCTGTAGAGCTTTTCCCGTATCGCGGGGAGGCCTTCGGGTTCTATCATCTTGCGGATATCGCGGCGGAGCTTTTCGTTTTCGTATCGGGGGTTCACGCTCTCTATGCCCCGTAGGTTCGGGCTTTGCTGTTTTAAATTCTACAATCTAGTGAATACTTGCTACGCTTATCGTTATTTATTCTTCAAAATTCTAAATCACTAGCTTTTTCCATATGATGCCCTGACGTGTCCTGAACAAACACGAATATGATTGCTATTCGTGACGGTTTCAGGGAAGATAATAACTGTATCCGCTGTGTTTCGACGTTTAGACCACTTTTCCTTTTTATGTTCTCCCTCGAGCTCTTTACATTACCTGTGCCAGAACGGCAGCCACTTAACGGCATCGAAGATTCCGTACTTGTATTTATAAAATTACGGCCTATTATCATGCTATTAGTGGTCGTTTAGACCATCTCTCAGCCGATGGACTCGAATTTTTGGTATATTCGGTTTCTCCCTAGACGGTCACGCTACGGGTTGTATACTGGAGGCCGCACCGGATTGATCATACCGCCAGACCTACAAAACGCGCTCTATGATGACTGATTCCGCGGTGTCATGTTTCATCAAATATCCTGCGAGGTGCTAGTATCTACCGTCCGGTTTCTTAGAGAGCTACATGGAACTATGGGAAACTCTGTCAACCTGACAGTCTTCGGCGTGTATGCCTGGGGTCCTTAGACGTGGAATGTGTCTAGTTTGGGTGTATCCGGCGTTCGTCGCATAATTGGCTTTTAATAGGTGATATCGCTCTCCGTGTTTGGTCTCTGCAGATACGTATGAAATGATCCGTTTTAAACTGGACATATCATGTATCTGTACGTCAAGGTTTATGAGAACCTCTTTAGCTTCCTTAGTTGTATCATCCCAGCATCGGAAGCAAGAGTAGGAATAACTTCTCAATCCTCGTATCCTCCCGTCTCGTATATATTCTAAGAAATTTGAAAATTTATAAGGCTAGTGCAGTCGCAAACATAGTGTTTGCTCTATGGACGAGTATCTAGTTTGCAGCGCGCTAGTAGCGTTTTTAACCGCCGATGCGGTCGGCTATTAGCACCAGATCATAATTATAGTGCATTCTTAAACGTGCTTGATGATATCGATCTCGGGCTTG
Organism: Pezizomycotina sp. ARF18; assembly: GCA_002224055.1. Taxonomy (NCBI): domain Eukaryota; kingdom Fungi; phylum Ascomycota; species Pezizomycotina sp. ARF18. Next base: position 47,906 of record AZLU01000211.1, read on the forward strand.
TCTATTTATTCTTAGAGATTACGAACCGAGTCATCATTCTATCATATATTACTCATCGAGGGAGTTTGGATGATGTTTCCGCTATCGATGGTACTTGCTATACACCTGATAGCATATATACCCGGCTTCTATATCCTTCCTTATCTTCCGGTTCGGCGGATTGCTAGTATAATATTGTTTTATCATCATATATTTTGCTCTTTTTTTTCTCTCTCTCTATATATATATATATTTCGGCTTGTTTGCAGGTGCCTGGTATAAAAGGTTAGAGGTGTTGAGATTTTGTAAATAAAAATTAATAATAGCATCAGGATTTATTAGCACGATAGGAGGTTGTTCAGTAATTTTTTTTTGTTTGGTAGATAATTGGCTCAATTAAAATATACCAGTAGCCATAAAAGTAAAATAAAATAAAAATGAAATAAAATAAAGAATAAAATAAAATAAAATAAAGAATAATAACATAAATAAAAAATATAAATAAAATAGAAATAAAATTAAACAAATAAAAGAAAAGAAAAATGGAAGAGCGTGGATCCACTGAGCCTGGAAGGACAAAGAAGCTCTAAATACCATAGTACTATAGATTCAGGCAAATGCGCAAATCTACAACTTATAGACAGTCATCAAACTAGCTCACACTCGCGTCATAGATGGCTATCTCTTGTTCCAGAAGACTCAAGAAAGTATGCTATTAATAATGTTATACAGTTTACAAAGGAACCAGAAAAGAAAAAAATGCTAGAGTTTATCTACTAGATCTCCCATACGTCGAAAGGAGAATGAATTCGAAGATCTTGAGAGGTTTGTGATGATGATGTTGGTATTCATGAGTAGAAAAAAAAAGGAGAAATATAGCCAACTTTGCAAATTGTTTTTCAACTCCATGCAAAAACAAAAGAAAAGAAAAGAAAAGAAAAGAAAATGATGCAAACTCCTTACACATTTTGATATCAAAGAAAATTCAAGAAAGAAGAGAAAATGGGGAGAAGAAAAAACACCTAAGCCGGCCGATAGATTATGAAAGACTAATATTACAAAGAAAATAGAAGAATAAAAGATAAAGACTTCCTCCGAGAAGAAAAGAGTTTGATGACATATAAATCTGGACGCGGTGATGATCAGTCGTCCATGTTGATATCGATTGCATCGGGGTTTGCGACACCTTGCAGGGTGATAGTCGGAACCGCTGCTTGTTCGCAGCTCCATCGCCACCAACTACGCCGCCGCTCTTCGCAGCAACGAAGCCGGCCGGAGCCTGGACCTGAGCGGCGAGGGCAGCCATTGCGTCTCCGCCGCTGGTCGTGCCGTTGGTGGTAGCCGCCTCTTCCGTAACAGCCTTTTCTCTGCCACGAGCAAGGGCTTGTGCAGCAATAAAGTGACGTCGGTGCTAGTAGATATTAGCCAAAAGAACTGTAAAGTGAAGTTCATAAAAAAGGGAATTAACGTACTTGTACTGCGCTTGTACGCTTCGTTTGATACGGAGCATTTCCTTGAAAGTATCCTCGTTGCCGTGTTGAACCCTAAATCACCAACCTCGTTAGCAATTTCTCACATCTGGTTGCGTTGGGATATGATGAAACATACTCGAACTGTTCCCATTTAACCCAGAAGCCCGGATCAACTCTTGGATCGCAGAACTGGCTAGCATGGCCGTATATTGCCCTCGCACGGTCGATTTCACCAAGCCTCCTCTCCATTTCGGCAAACTTGATACACATGTTCTTTGCTTCTTTGTCGGAAGCGCTTCAATTGCCCGTTCGTAGATCGGTCTCGTCGATGTGAGGCCAAAGTTGGACGCAGACTTTGTGATATAGAACTCGAACATCTCGAACCTGTCCTCGTCCCCAACGGCCCTGGTCGCCCGCTCGTAGATCCGCATGGCGTGCCGCGCAAGACCACGTTCTCTTCCAGGTGACCGTACATCAGATATAGCGTTTTTGCGAACTTCGGTGGGCATCCATCGACGGCTTGTTCGAGAGATCTCGCAATCTTTCTGTTCCGATCTTGCGGTTCATGGCTTTCGTGAGGTACAATTCCACAATTCGAACGCTACGGGTAGCTGAACAGATCGATACCCGTTCGTAAACCTAGAAACGAAGCATTAGATGAACCTTCTCAGAAGATTCGGTTGTCCAGCATTATCAAACGTACCTGAAAGACTCTCGAAATACTTGTGTTCCTCCAGCAAGTTCGCAAAGTTGACTACCGTCTGGGAGTTGCTATCCGAAGCTCAAATATACGTTCATAACAGCTTTCGTTTCGTCTATGCCACCGACGCTTTCGACAAGTCCACGTAGAAACTCCACAGCTTCCAGCTTTGTGAACTCTCGCTGGGGCGATAACGACTCATCAAAGTAGTCCACTGTCGACTTCTTCGGCGCGGCTGTCGCCTTAGACATGATGTCCACTGCCTCGTCGAAATTGTCGTTTCTGAGTTCCATTTCGGCCCATTCCACCCACGCTTCAGCCAATTCCTGAACAGTCTTGAAAGGAACGTTGACAGCCTTGCTCATGATCGTCCTTGCCTTTGGCAGATCGCCTTGCTCCTCATAGAACTTGGCGTAGTTTATCCAAAGCTCGCTGAATTCCCGACGGCTTTCTTCGGCTCAATTGCGGCGATAGCGTCGTGTACTCTGCGTGACTTCCTTCTTGTTGTCTCCCCACAGCCCGACACGTTCTGCCATTCAATTACGTTGCTGGGATTCTGTCGCAGAAGCACATCGTTACAAGGAACGGCCGGCGGTCCATGAGCGACTCGAAGCGCATCATCCTTATGTCCAAATCCTCATCTGCGTCGTCGTCCGTCTTTCCGTCCTCCGCGCGCTCCGCAGCCTTCTCCATACATGTCGAAATTACGGACTCCTCGAATTCCACATACGCATCGAATATTTGCGTAAAGTCACGCACCGTCATGACCGTAGTGACGCCTTCTTCGTACGCATCCGTGCTATATTATTCCCTTGTTAGATAAAAATCCGGCGCAAATAGGTTTTTTTTTCTTTTTTTTTTTAATAAAATCGGGGAACAATTACCCTTTCGAAGTCACCCTTCAGATCCAATACGTTGCCAAGCGTTCCACAGCTTCCCCTTTGGTCTCAAATTTCCTGATGCCACTCCGTATATCTTCTCCACGGGTATCCCCTAATTTCGGCAGCGTGGTCCACCAGCAGGTCGCACCATCTCGGTCCACAGCTGAAGTTGCTTTTCCCTTCTTTGCTCCTAAGCGCGGTTGTTCAGTATCTCAATGTACTTGTTCGCGGCCTCGTGTACCTCCCAAGCTCTATTAGTAACCTCGATAAACTCCTCCGCCTCCTCCGGCCGAACCTGCATGTACCTCCTCCATATCGCGATCGCGGTTTCGCCCGAGGCGCTGTTTGCGAACGGCTTGTAAGTTCCCATATCCGCGGGTGCTGCGTGATCGGTAGGCCTGAAGTGCTTTGTCGAACGTGCGGCGGGTCTTGGTGACGAGCACTGCTTCAACAGGAAGGAGAGGTAATCCGTCCATATCCTCGGCATCTTGTTTAGTAGGACGAGCGCACGGTCGTAGCATTGGTTAACCTTTTCGAACTCGCGGCGTAGCGGCGGGGTTTAGGCGTCAACATGCTTGACGCGGAGGTCCAGGTACATCTTCCACAATTTGTATGAGCGGGGCAGTTCGGCGACGGCAGCTCGAAGACAAAGATTTGCTCGTGGATGCGACCATGTTTTAGTTTGTGGTTGATATACTGGAGCCACGTCTTGACCTGGGTTCCTTGTCTCGTAGGATTCCTTTCGAAGAGGCGTCTTCGTCGGTCTATGTGCAGAGAAATTCGTGGGGTCGGTGGGGGCCCTAGGTTAGTCATACAATCCCAATTTTTAACAACAAGGAAGGTGGTGAAAAGGAAAGGAGAGCAACGCAATTAATCACTTACGATCAGAAACATATCAATGGAGCTTGTCCATCGATCTCGCCATAGATTCACCTGCATGGCTGATGGTCCTGTGCCGGCATGATAAGTTGCTTTCGTCGAGGGCGTTTGTGTGGTGATGTTTAGGGTGGCTCTTCAAGGATGGGCCTGTCTGACACATACAACACAAGCGCGGCGGTGGGCAAAAGGGGGGGGGTCTCTTTTCGGAGACGATTTCCTCGCAAACAAGGAGACGAATACGGCCTGCAGCGATCGCAATGTAGGGATCTCATTGACTGAGAACTGTGTCGTTAGAATGTTACGTCGATGTCGTTGGACGGCTCTCCATTCGGGGTTCAAGAAAGACCGCAAAAAGAAAAGAGAAAAGAATAGAGAAAGACAGAAAGTAAGTAAGTAGTGTGTGAAAATTTCTTGGTGTGTGTGGAATTCTTTTAAAGGTCAGGCAGGACTCAGGACTCAGGTGCAATTTCTTATCTTTAACAGGCACAGGCAAAAAAAAAAAAATTTTTTTCTATTTTTCCTATTTTTTCTATTTTTTCTATTTTTCTTCTAAGTAAGTAATAATACAGGCGAAAATCCATTTTGGGTAATTGCCATCGATAAGAGGAATAATTATATAGCGATAAGAGAAAATAAATAATAAATAATAAATAAAACTTTTTTTTTTCTACCGCTACTTGGCGTATTTCGTGTCCTCTAAGATAAAAACCTGCTGAGCAAGTAAGTACTAAAGAGTAAACCTTTTTTGAACCGTTAACTAACAGAAGTGAAGTGTGAAGTATTTAACGACCACCGTCACCGAGATTAAAAAAAAAAAAAAAAAAAAACAAGAAACACCTTCAATACATCCATCCATCATCTTCCGCCGGACTCCTGCAGCAGGACATCTTCTGAGTATAAGAGTCTGCCAGACAGCAACCCCCCCCCCCCCCCGTCGCTTCTATTTCGATACCTCTTCCCCTCTCTAGTTGGAACGGATCCTTCTAGAAAAGATGTCTGGAGCTCAGGTAAGCATTGTGCATGCTGCTCTCTCACGCTTGGTCTTTTTTCCCTTGTTTTCAAAAGAGCTAAAACAAGCTGGCTTGTTTTTTTTTTTTTTTTTTTTTTTTTTCGCTGGTTACTCGTCGTAGCTAGAGAAGCCGTCTTCCCGACCCGGCAATCGTGGGTGTCATGAAAGCGAAGCTCAAAGGCGCAGAGACCGGTCACTCGCTCCTAAAACGCAAAATCCGAAGCTCTCACCAAGTTCGTACCCCCGAGTTCCTTTTCCCTCGTATATACATTTATTCATTGTTGAAACTTGAGCCGACCAAATTCGCAGGCGCTTTCGAGTTAGCTCCCCCACCATTAAGCTTCCTTACACCGAAACGTTCACGATCTCCCGAATCTGTTCGCTAATTTTCTCTCTACTACGACCCTCACCAAAAACAGAAATCGCAAAGAAGATCAAACAAGCGAAGAGGAAGATGGCAAAGTGATGCAGTATGCCGCCTTCTCGCTCGCCGAGGTCACCTTCGCTACCGGCGGCGACATCGGCTACCAGATACAGGAGTCCGTCAAGGCGGCTCGCTTCCGCATCCGCACCAGCCAGGAGAAACGTCTCGGCGTCCAGCTGCCCCAGTTCGAGAGCTACGTGCTGACGGACGCCGCCAGCGATTTCGGCTTGACGGGTCTGGGAGGGGTGGCAGCAGTGCAGAAGTGCAGGAGGTCTACGGGAAGGCGGTGGAGATGCTGGTGGAGCTGGCGAGTCTGCAGGTTGGTGGTTCCTTTGACTGCAGCAACAAGAGTGCCTGGGGACGATTCTAACGCTGGACAACAAATGATTTATAGACCGCTTTCGTCATATTGGATGATGTTTCAAGGTATGATCCATTTCAATATTCTCAGCTGCCTTCATAGCTATGCTAACATTATCTCCCCAGATTGTTAATCGTCGTGTCAACGCCATTGGTAAGACCTTGGTCAATTTTCAACATATATATATATATATATATTTAGCAAATATGGGAGCTTCTCTTGCTAATATCTCTATATAGAACACGTCATCATACCAAGGACAGAAAACACCATCAAATACATCAACTCCGAACTCGACGAAGTGTAAGACACACTTCCCCTTCGTCCTACAACCCTCCTTATTATGTGTTTCTAACAAATCAAATTTTATAATATTAGGACCGAGAGGAATTCTTCCGCCTGAAAAAGGTCAAGAACAACAAGAAGAAAGAGCAGGACAGGGTCGAAGCGGAGCTCAAAGCTAAGCGTCTGGCGGCGGAGGAAGCAGCGGCAAGAACGGAGGGCAGCAGAAGCTCAGCATTTCCGGTAAATCGGAGGCTAAGGATGTACTGGCGGACGAAGAGACCAGGATATTATTTTCTGAAGACTTTCTTTTTTTTTTCCCTTTCTCTTCTTTGTGGTTAGGAATGTTATAAAAACGACGAAGACTTGGTACGCTTCAAATGATCGTTTTTCTTTCCCATTTGTTGCTCATTCCTTATACAACTCCTATGGCTGGAAGTATTCAGCAGTACCTTTTATCTTTTTTAATCCCTTTTCTTGGGTCGATGGAATCTTTTTTTTTTTTTTTTTTTTTTTTTAGCTTCTGCTTCGGTTCTTACCTTGATATCCTCGTATATAAAATTCCTTCTCCCTTTACTGCTCCTGCTTCCTTATCCCTATTCGCCTCTATGGTTCTTGACCACTTAACCCTTGTATCATGATCTCGTGATACGCCTTCTACACTTCCTCAAGACTTAAAAATAAAAATAGAATCCGTTGATGAGAAAAATATGATTTAGTGTGATGCACTTCGTATACGCCATGTCACTTGCTTAAAAACTACGTCATCACAATCTTCCAATGGTTGATAGTACTTGCTTCAATTGATTCAAACAAGTAGAAAACGATAAAGGCCCTCCGACTTCGTACTCGACTCTCTGTTGGTTAAGAGTGGGCTGGATCTGATTCACAGTCCCACAAAAGAGTCGAGAAAACCACACTCTAGCTCTCGAAAAAACTTCGCTGCGTACACAATATACGACGGGTTTGTGTTATGTTTCCAAAGAAGCAGTGCAAAAAAGAACAAGAAAAATAAAAATAAATCTCAACAGGCCTTTGTGTGGGTATTAGGCTGGAGATATCAAAGCAAAGAAACAACGGAGGCGAGGCAAAGGAAGTAGATAGATATTGATCAGGAAAGAATAAGACAAAGCGACCAAAAACACCGGGGAACACCGGATACAAAATACAACATGAACAGAAAAAGGTAGAGCAAATGAAAACCAAAGATGAACGATATGAGGAGAGAAATGATGCGACGCCAAAAAAAAAAAAAAAAAAAAAAATACCAAACGAAAAACCCACAATATGTATATAACCCTTATAATGCCGATTCAAGACGAAAAATCCCGCCAGCCGTGTATATCCATAAAACATAAAAACATCGCCGACTATTCACAAGCAGTCGTCTTCAAAAACGACTGCTAAAATAAAGCAAACGCCATAAAGAAAAGAGAGAAATGTACACAAAGAGAGTAGCCATTTCTATTCTCGAGTTTGAGAACGGCGTCTTCATGACTTCCGTGGGGCTAGGCTTGGTAAGAAAAGGCAGCGGCGTACGTCTGATAGTAATTGAATATCTGATTCTGCGCTCCCTCTCTTCCTCGTCATCCTCGGTGAAGTAATCTTCCTCGTCGTCCCCGAAGCTTCCGATAGCACTGTCCTCGGCTCGTGACGGTTGTGGTGATGATGGTGGTGGCTGTGGTGGTCGCTTTGCACATGGAACCTCGAACTCTCAGCATCCGGTATATCTACATCGGCCCTGAAGAACCCACTACCGCCGCCACCTAAATTGCCTGGTACATTCGCGTAGCAGCGGGCTGATCCATCCTCGCGAAGGTATTATAGCCGTTCATGTCGTTCGGCAGCGTGGGGCCGAAAAGCCGGTCGCGCGGGTGCAAGCTTCGCCTGCTCCTGCCAAAACTTCGTATCGGGACGCTCGACCCACGCCGCCCGGCGGGCAGCTCTGGCTTCCGTATCCTCGTCGTCATCGTACGCGGGCATACGCAGGTAAGAAAGGTCCGGATTGCCGTCGCTGAAAACGTGACCGCGCCAACCCTCGCCACGAGCGACGCCTGCACGCGCTCACAAGTCCCGCTCGCGGAACTCGTCGGACTGCGACCGGGCCGGTTGAGGAACCTTCGGAACCATTCGCGAAGG
>AZLU01000211.1:60043-72947 GCA_002224055.1 Pezizomycotina sp. ARF18
GAGAAAGAAACAAGTACAGTCTCTATATATTACGGATTTTTCACTCGCATCAACACTGATTTTTGGTTTCTTACTTCTAGAAACAGATATCCTCCGTTTTCCTACCATCTAAACGAAGGATCAGAAAAAGAAGGGTCTTACTCGCTTACGGATGGAGATTCATGAATATGCCTAGGATCCCCAACCGGAGAACTGGGGAGATTTTTATTTTTCGTTTTGGGGGATGCCGGAGTAAAGAGGCCTATTGTCTGTCGGTTGCGCCACCTGCCGGTGCTTGATCACTGGCGTTTCTGCCTTTTCCCTGTCTCGGCTCAACTCTCATAGATTGAGCACAAGATCTGTAGAAGAAATCCTTCCCCCTCACCCCAAAAATAAGAGACCTTTCCTGTGTGATATGTTTATCATCAACATTCTGCTGATTAGTATACGGCACAGAACGCACAGGAGAGACATTTTCGACAAGCAATAACACTTTTTGTGGAGAAATCCTTGGGAAAATATCTACGCAGGTCACACACCGGTTAGACAAAAAAAAAAAAAAAAAAAGTTAGGGCTCAACGGGGAATACGAATGCGAATGCGATTGTTCACACTCGAGTCAATGTCCTTGTTATTAATTGTTATTAATGGGGAAGTGTGGTTGACGGAAAAGTACAATACCGACACACTGCTACTGTGATGCGCCCCGTGCATAGCACAAAAAGCTTTCGCGTACTTTCCTATTTATGGAAATTTTCGTCCGATGTTTCTTTCCAATCAAATTTAACGACGAACCAAAAACATCAAATAAGAGAGGTTGCGTTGCGCATGTGGTTCTCGAAATCCCTGTTCCCTTACCAACTTTTTTTTTTTTTTTTAAGCTTCGGTTGTGGTCATACATGACACGGATGTTTACATCCGAATATGCCAGATCTATTTAATGTTCCCTTCTTTCTTAATGCTTTTATTTTATTTTTGTCAAAGCCAACCTTCTAGAAGTTCGGTGAGCCTGGGGTAAGCTTATTGGTGGTCTCGTGCTTTTCATCTATGTTTTCTTGCGAGAAAAAAAATTAAAAAAGAAAGCTTATTATTATTAGGTCCTATATCCTTTCGTCTTATGATAGACATCTTACGCGCCTGGCAACCAACAATTTCCCGGGGAGGAGAGGCGTAGAACATGGGTCTAATCGTTTGAGCGATCCATGACATATGACCATTTGGCCAAAGCAGCTGCGCATGCTCAACATGTCTGCCACACCGTGAGGCGTTCCTCCTCTCACTCCTTCTCCCACCTTGAAGCTTTACCCCGCATCGCTGAAGTAAAAAAAAAAAAAAAAAAGGACAGGGAGGCCCCATCATGAAGATGCAGGGACTCAAGTGGTTTTCAAACTAAAACCAAGAAGCTCGAAACTCCACTCTCCCTCGAAATCTCAAACCTATCCGCTACTACGCGTGAACTACAAAGAGAAATAAAGACAAAAAAGAAAATGTCGCGTGTTTTGAACCTTAGTTTTTCATATCATCCTTATTTAAACTTTTTGCTGTTTACCCCAACGTTGCAGCGGCGCGAGAGAGCTAGGGGGCTTACCGGCTCGTGAGCCCCGAACGGGGGGCTTAGAGGATGTTTGACGACGCCTTAAGGCGCATTCTTTATCGGCTTCCCGTCGATCATTTGACGTGATCTCCGGCACGGACGGCTTTTTAAAGTGAACCTTAATTCTGTCATTCACGATTCATGATGTTTTTGGAAATATATAGTAACGTAACGACATCTTCGTCAGCAGAGACATCTCGACGTCAACGTGGAACTGAATATATGATATTTTTTTTTTTGGGGGGGGTTCCTACCGTCAAACAAGAATAGACTTTTCTTATATTTGCGAGGAGATCGAAGAACATCCGTTCTTAAAACATACAGTCCTGGGGACTATCCTCACATGCACTGCTAAACCTAGGCCGGGAGCTCCTCACAAAGCAGCTTTGTTAAGTTTGTTATTGGGTCGTTTTCTATACTTGGATAAATCAACCACGGCGTTGAAACACTTTCCAAATATACTTGTGTATATCTGTATCATTTATATGTACATCCGTATAGGGTAAATGTTATCAAATATCGCTTGTTATTAATTAGCGATTTAAACCTGCCTAGAGCCAAAATGCGGTCAGGTAGTGTGTTTGAGATTATCAAAATTTTATAGCTAATTAGTAAATATATATCTCAGCTGACCATATATTGAATTTTGAAGAACTTTACGTCCTTTAGAGATATCGGAATAGTAGTTATTCTAACGCCCTTCACTATTTTCCCTTTTCTGCGCTATATATACGTGGAAAGTGGCTAGCATGTATTAATAAAATATCGATCTGCTTTTGAGAAAAAATGAAAAAATGGTTACAAAAGACAAAAAGTTTATACATAAAACGAGCGCCACGTCACGAGGATAAATTATTGGGTGAATAAAAAGAAATGTAGTGTAGCGAAGGGTTTGCGTGTAAGAGCAAATCTCAAGTTTCCTCTAATTAAGCTAAAACTCCATACGAACAGACTAATCAGCATCGGAGCGTTAGTTGTATATCCCATCAATTTCACATCTGGATTTAATTAGATTCCCGATTAGTATTTCTTGAATGCTTTAGAGAAAGTCGTTGAGGCAAGATCGATGCGCAAGGGGAGGCATAGAGGAGAGTAGCCTCAAAGACCAGCTTGCAAAAGTGGTTTTGGTAGTCTGGTGTTGAAGAAAGTATATAGATATGTACAGGTCAGAAGAGCTCTAGAGGTTGAATTCACTATATAAGTATTATATATATACGATCTCGAGACATTCGTAACATTAACAAACTCCAGAGCTTCGAACGTCGACCTTTTTCTGTTCCTAAAATTTCTCTTCGGAGGAGCTTCCGCTGGAAGCAACTCATCCGATATTATAGTCAGGCAAGATGTCATTCAAGTGGAATATAGGCTAGGGTATCGTCTTATATGAAACTATCTACAAAATGTTGGCGTATAAAGCTTGTTCTCCTTAACAACGCCATGCAAATACCCGCGATGTCGCTGCATCCGGCTAAAAATCTTAGGTTTTGAGCCTTCAACAAAGAACTTCACTATTCTTCCTGCTATTAACATTATAGCAATTACAGCTAGCTATTCTTATATATTTAAAGGCAGACGTGCTATACTTACATATTTAATCCTCATGCTCAATAAATCCTTTTGCTCACATATATGATTTGGAAAGGTTTGAACCTACACACAAAACTCTTTACTCTCTTTAGTAAGCTTTATGATTCGGTTACATGCTAAGATTGATATATCCATTCCTAGGAACGAGCATTAGGCACACAGAGCCTGAATGTGAAGCGGCCATAAGTTTAGGAGTTGATAGGGCGTCCCGCGCCAATACCGATATGTGATCGAGTTACATCGAATTAGTTATATTAGACTTATATCTGCTTCGGCTTCGAGAATGTTAGTAGCCCGCGATACACTTCTATAAAGCCTTGATCTCTATCATGAATAGCGAACCTCCACACCAAATTCATTAGAAGCTTCGACGTCCCGCCCGTATGTTTTTGTAACCTTACTCGCTCAAAGTAATAATTCTGACTAACTACTGACCAAGCTTATGGCATACTGATCAATAATTTGTATTGAATATCGATTAACGCTCTTGGAAATAAGTTTTGGGTCATTTTTCAATTTTTGATTGACGAACGGAGCCGTGACGGCGAGTCAATGTAAAGGTTATTACTGGTCCTTCGTTGGATTTATTTTTTAATTAATACTGACTGGGAGGAACTACCTTGGTACTGGTATTTTCGGGTTTCTTGAACGCGGCTGCGGCAGTTCAGTCGAGCAAACCTGGGAGTCCGATGAGCTAAAATTGCCAGAAGGAATCAAAATCAATGCCAGTCACGTCAAGGCGTTCAAGTGAAGTTTTGTAATTAACAATAGTACATAGCGAAGCTCATTGAAGAGAGGTGGTAGTGGTGGTGGATAGCAAATAGCCCAAGTATTATTGAACTATCAACCGCTCAATGAATTATCCATCCTGGAGAGTAATGCATGAATGAAAGGAACGCTTGGGCCTCAGTAATATTAAAAGTGAGCTGCCTATACCATGTCAATATCTTGGAAGGTTACTTCTAATATTCGAAATTCATCGGAAGTTGTAGACAGCTTTTTTTTATCAATCTATACGGATTCTGAATTGATCATATCTTTTGTTTTTCAATCCCTTTAGACAAGTCGATGTCACCAAGAACCAAAGGTCATTTGACCTGGAAGTTATACTAAAACCGTTCTTGAGGTTGCCTTTAAGCCGGAGGAAAGAAAGAAGGGGAAGGGGCGGGGATATTGTTCACGAGCTAATTGTTCGTGTGGACAGTAGTTTATATGGTATCTCGTTCAATACTCATCAGAGTAGCCTGAACGGCGATGATTAGATCTAATAGTCCCAACTTATAGGATCAAAGTCCTGGTTAGACCCATATGCATCTTATTCTTATAAGGCCTCGCAGATCATAAATATACACTTACATGTACATTGTATATTTATAATCCAATCTTGTCATGCTCATCGCTTTTCTGTATCAATTGTATCTCAGCACCGCTACTAGTGACGTTCCTGCACGAAACTATCCAGATCATCCTCGAGCGGTGACTAGGCACCTAGATATATAATGATAGATCAAAGAATCGCATTTGTTTTCAAAATCATACGTAGTATCAAACCATCTGAACAAGACCTCAATCACAACCGCGAACAGATTGCACGCTCTCGCACGCTCTGGTCCGATTCGAAATACTAGGAAAGTTTGGTAACCAGGAAAAAATTGTCAAACTCTCATTCGTCAACGTTGCTTACAGCGGTCTCCACTTCGCTCAATGAAGCACTCAGTACGGATCGTAGAGCCTATATAACCTATTACTGACCTCGCGGTAGAAAGATATATTTATATTCACTGCGTTTAGACTGTTCATGTATACTTATTTGTTTTACATGGTGAATAGATCGAATAGTTAAATATTGAGTTCGCAACTTCCGTGCTTAGGAATCATGCTCAGAGGGACCTAGTATAGAAATAGCAAAAAAAAAAAAAAAAAAGAAAGAAAGAAAACCCGAGAGTTAAACCTTGGACCACTCAGCCGAAGCCTGCGATCTAAAGGCAGCCGTAACCATACAACTCTACAAGGGCCAAGGTATCAGGCAGAATAAAACTATATAAAGTAGTAATCCCAGAACCTGGAAAGAGGCCAGAAGAAAGAATTTAAACCCTCACTTTTGAAACTTTTGAAGGAGCGATGTTTTTAATTTTGTATTACGTTGGAATAGGAAGACGGTTCGGTCAAATTTGAAATATCGAAATTTTAGTGAGCACTACCATGTTTACTAGACTTACTGAATTTATCCTCTCACGTGTCGCTTCGTATCGATCGATATCGTTTACCGCCTTGCCTAAGGCCAGCTATCTTGTAGAACTAAGGAGGTTTCACGAATAGTAGGGTACTATCGTCGCCTTTGGATATATAGCGTGTATATTAATTTCTAAACATCCTGAGAGCCGGTGATAATCCAAACTTTTACGCGCTGCTCGTTTTAACCCACCAGCTCTCAAGAATGAGACGGGAGGCTTAGAGCTCGGAATACTTGAGAGCTCACTTCAACTAGCGTCTCTTCGAACGAGACTAGGAGGTATATGGCCAACAAAAATTCACTTTTGACGGTTTACCGAAGCCTTTGAATACATTTAAAGTCTGCCCACCTAGAGTATAATAACTATCTGTCGATCTGCACTTAAGTAATCAACAGGGCTCAAGCTCAAGCGGGCCTTAAGCATTCAACACTCGCTTCTAGATCTTACCTTGTGTCAACATACCCTGGAAAGTAATCGGCTCGCATTTCTGAGTTCGAAGCGAGGTATTAATTCTAATGCTATAAAAGAAAAACCCCCATCATTATATCAACGTGGATAATAATTAACCGAGCCTTTCTGCAAAGCATGAGGCCACGGAGGGACAGGGAAAACATAAAGCCCCGATAAGAATATGCACGCCGAGCTTATCCGATAATCTTTCCTTTGTCTGACAGAGCTAGCGAGACAGGTCATCAAAGGGATATTGTCACAAGCTTATCGGTATACTCACAGGTTTGGAAAACAAATTAAACCGTGTAGAGTCTAGCCTTCTCTCTCTTTCTTTTCGTTCCTCCCCTTAATATACTGGATGCGAGGAAACGACTCACTACCAAGTGGGCACTTTCAACTCGCCAAGTGATCGCGACATCAAAAGCTCCCCATGCAATCTTCCAGGAAAAATAATTTGTCGATAGTAATAAACAACATTATAGTATACCTATTACTTATTCTATTATTCAACCAAAGACGATTAGTGATTGTATCAATTAACCAAACTAGAAAAAAGTGATCGGTAGTTATACCTACCTCGCTAGCCCGAGAATATCAATCATCTAGTAATATATATCCACTTTCGCTGCTCTACGAGCTCCACAGTTTTCTTTTTATCTTGTAATAATTGTAGATGGCGAGGTTCATACCTGAGAATGGTACAATGTTGCGTGTTGGCTTGCTCTGAAAAATATGGTTCGCGCCTTGGACTAATGATCAGCTTTTTCGGCGTGTTAGCTGCTCGGAACCATAATACATGCAAATGAACAATCTAAATGAAACAGCCATAACTTCTATCGAAAGACAAAAGGCTCATGAGCTCCCCGACGTTAATTTGCGATAAATGATGTCTTACAGCTCTTGTGAAAGCCTTGCGAACTAAGTACCCTGATTTCTTTTTGACTTCTGTGTATAAACGTCCCAATGATTTATACTGAACAAATCAAGTGCATGTCCGGTGTCCTGCCAAAAGACCTATAAACGAAGCTGTAGTGTATAACGCGATCGGGAGCTCTAGCTGTAAAATCTAGATATCTTGAACATTAGAAGACCTTTTCAGAGGAATTTGAGATACTAGATGGTGCATGCCTAGAAGAAAGGTACCTTAATATGTCGACGTCGCTCGAGCTCAAAAAGCCAATATCCTTCAATCTAACCGAGCCTTGATATCAAAAAAAAAAAAAAAAAAAAACAAAGCACTGTGATGTCCTCGTGAGAAAATATGCAAGCCGAAATAAAAAACATTTTTAAACTAGTTAGTACGCCGTACGAGTAGATATACGATGCCACCATTCAAGCAGTAAAGAAGGTCAAAGAAAGATGGCCTGTCAATGAGTTCGCAAGGTTGGTCAAGCAATTCACAAATTTGTAAGAGAGGCGCGTGGGCAATACCACAGCTGATAAGTCGAACCTCCCTGCATAACTAAGAGGCGGAATTTAGCGAGGAACAAGGCTCGCAATAATAATGAAAAAAAGCCCGTACAATCACAGAACAAGACGCATACAGTTCATATTGCAAAAATCAGTATTCAATTCCGGCGATGGCGGGAAAAGCCACCGAGGCAAATGCGAGATACGAAGCGCCGCGAGCCACCAAAAAGATGTAGAAGCAGGAAAAGGCGACTTTTGAAAGGTGGAGAGTCTCAAGCTGCATGTCTCACCGCCGCGAATACAGAAGTGGAGATGCAGAATCACGGTACACCAAAAATATACTTGATAATGCGCTAGGAGCTCGGATTTTGCTATTTGTCAAAGGGAAGTAAATATGTATAATATTCACGATTAATGAACAGTAAGAGCCTAGGCAGTATCGAAATTTTTTGTTTTACTAATATGACGACAACCTTCAGTGTGCAGCTAGGATTGAATTAGATATAACAGAGAACTTTGGAAGTTGAAGCTGGTAACTAAACGAGCTGATATGCTTATCGTAAAACCAGGTATCATTCGTCATAAGCGCTCAATCTTGTCCTAGGACATAAAGCCTTCCAAAGCATCTAAACCGGTATTTTGTTTTCTTTTCTACTCGTCTAGAGGTCAAGGCAAAATGACCGCCGAGGTTCGCTATTATATGAAAGCAAATACTCGCAATCACCAGCAACCAGTCGGTCATATCTGGCGAAGCGTCCTGAGCGGCAAGCCTTCTAAAAAAGTGAAGGCTTGTTTGACACCTCATTTCTAGTTCGAATGTCGAAATACAACTGCAATCAGGCTGTTTCTTAAAATACAAGTTGCGGCTATACATGCAGACGAGATTGTTAGCTTATCCCCGTTGTATGTACCAAGTTAAGCTGAGACTACCATGGCCCTATTCTTTCCTGTTTCTACAGATATGGCCCTTCTTTTGTCCTAATATATCTCGCTAGAACGAAGGAAAGAAGAAAGGAAGGCAAGTGACAAATAAAAAATGTGGAGCATCCATCGGGACCTCGCTTAGAGGCAAAGATGGCTTGAAATGCTTCCTTTTTCCTCAAAGCAATGAATATATCCGCCTCTTAATAGCCTTTTGTTATTCATTCTTTTCTTGCCCCGTTTTGCAGCATCGGGTCAGAAGAGTAAGCTTGCCGATCGTACTCTTACCTGCTTTGATTATAACTATTAACCCAGAAGACCATGGCATTCCAACCATTGTGAAAAGCGGCTGGCAAACATTCCTATGATCTTGCGTGCATTATCTTTTGATATCTCATGATCAAACGTATGTCAAACGTGCTTTTAGAACGTGGGAGGCCTTTTAAAGCAAATGAGCAAATGATCACTGTGAATGATGAGATTATGCAGGATCCTTCTTTGCTAGGAGATACAGTATCGTATTCTCCCCTCAAGAGCTCGCATCCCTATTTCCTCTCCGCACTGGTGATCTTGTGCGAAAATTCACTAAGGGACACAGGCGTTCATGTTGAAGATAGTGGCACATCCACTTGACTATTTGGTCTTATTGGAAAAGGTGAATGAAATAATTATAATTCAAACGACAACGAGGAAAAAATCGTCGGGTCGAGACTCGAGAGGGAAATCAGCAAGAGCTTGCTGCATGCTGATAACAGAAGCACGAGCCACCCCCTCGCTTAGAGTCAGTCCAAAAATACCCATACACGCTGCACAGTATAGCACAAGAAAGGAATAAGAATCAAAAGACTCACCTAGAGAGAAAAATAAAAAAAGCCATCGTATCGTGTGAAAAAGGAAAGCAAAAAGTCCAACCAAACAATAAATACATCTTCAAGGTTTCGAATAAAAATAAGTCGAATTGAAATTACCTTCGCCTCCGAGTCCATCGACGTCCCATTTATCGCCGTCGAAGCGATGAAAAAATGACTGGCCGATATTTCAGAAGGCGCCATTGCTGCTGTGTTGTTGCCCAGGCCGTGAGTGCATCTGCTGCCCGCAAAAAGCTTAAACGATTGGGGAACGAAGTATTGTCAGAGATTCCCAGATTTCTTCATGCATATCCTTGAATAGACAGGTAGCAAAGAAGGTAGCTGCCATAAATGAACAATTTAAAAAAAAAAAAAAAAAAAAAAAAAAAAAAGAAGTCTAACAGGATTAAAGAATAAAACAACAACAATAGGATATATCATGTCTGGTTTAGCGACGCGAGATTGAATAACGAGACAACGAGACAGGGAAAAGAGCACCCCTGTCCGTTTTTTTTTTTGCTGAAATGGCACCGGTGACTGCGTGTGTGTGAGATTTTAGCCTGTTTCCTTCTCTGGAATCCTTGATCAGCGAAGCTGGTAACGAATTTGGCGCGCTCGTAAGTCAAACATCCATGCCAACTCCGTAAGCCAGGAAATGCTAGATGCAGCAGTGGACTACCCAAACCCAGATATCTCTCGATCTACAATTCGGAGCGAAAAAAAAAAACTTCTCTAAACAAAGAGACCATATTCGTTCTGACATCTTCGATACCTCGGAGCGGGACTGAAAGTTTGGCCGATATTTTTTGTTCATGTCTTTGTTATCAGCGAGCTCTTTCCAGCCCAGGCTCACCTGCCGCAAAACTCCTTTGTCAAATGTCGCAATGAAGATCCGTGGGACCACTCACATCGCGAAGATAGATAGCGAATGGTTCCCGAAGGAATCGAGCACTCTTGGCGGGGTACATGTGGGGTATACCTTATAGCATCCCGAAAATCGAGTTGTATAGATTCGAAGGCAAGGGGGGGAAGTCGCCGATGTCCCGACATACCGTTCTTTCTTTCAATGCGCCGCAGATCAACGGGTGCAGGCCTAAGTTGTTTTTTTTTTTTTTTCCGAACATGAGATGTTTTGTGATCGTGGTAACGTAGGGGTGTATACTAAATATATCGCTAAGGAGTTTTGGCGGGGATTGTTGCAGTTAGAAGATGCAGATCCAACGTCGATCGTAGAAAACTGTCGAACAATCTTGCCAATTCTTACAAAGGGTCGTTGAGATTAACGAAGTGTCGCAGATGGCATAGGAAATTGACAGCTCCCGAAGTATCGTTCTTTCTTGAAACCACTTAAGTCGCCAAGTAGGCGGCGATTTTGATGAGGTGAGAAGACATCTCGGCGATAGAAAGTTCGAAAGAAGCTGAATACGGGATCTGAGAAGATCGTCGTCCTAATCGCTGCCAGGCCCTAATGATGACCGTAACTTATGTTATACCAAAATGAGATGAAGGAGATAGAGTTTCGATACCCCTGATATTAACACAGATTTATATATTCTTACGGCATAGTAGGAGGGGTTGTGTTTTTGTCTAGAAAAAGTGTGCCTTTGATTTTGATTGAAGTGATAAATTTAAAGCACTAAAAATACAATAGTGGATATTGCAGAAGCGAGCCTTTTTCTCACCTGCAGGCAGCAACGATGGCCAAATTCAAGCATGAACGGATTCTATACTCCATCTACGCTCAAATAGTATAATATTATTCCGCTGAACGACGGAGACCATGTAAGATAAAATTCCCGTCAGTATTCATAAAGTAAAATGTATCCTTTGTAGTCAAAACAGCGACGTTAAACTTGAATAATCAGAGATAGATTTTATAATAACAATATTCCGAGGAGGCTCTTCACGGGACGACCGCGATTCGCGCATTATACCTGCACGGTACCAAAATTTGCGATTGAAGGGCTTGTTCGTTTTTCCTATAATTGAAAGACCTATGACGAGCATGATATGAAGGAGCTCATTGAAGTTATTACAATGGTTACAGTTCGTATTCGCTGTTTACTGGATATAAACGCGAGATATATAAAAGTGCTCGTCAATTGCGCAGGCGAGAGCTTTTTGAAATGTGGGTATAGTACAGTACAAAAAACACGGGTCCTAAACACAAAAACGATAATCCCGCTCGGAATTGCCAGAAATTGAAAGACATTGACCATAGATCCAAAACGCCTGCCCGTCAGGGACACAAGGAAGGACGCAAAAAATAGAATAAAAAAGGTTTAAATTGATCCCGACCATATGAAAATACAAGAAAAAAAAGGAAAGAAAAAGAAAGATACAAAAGTAGTTAAATGAGAATATTCATCAAGTCGTTAATATATCAAGATACAATATACAGAAGTAGGAAATCGACCGTGAGACAAGGAAGAAAACAAATGCTTGTGAGTGAAGGCAACAAAATGTTGACTGGAAGAGATAAACAGATTGCAGAAATCAAAAGCACAAGCCTTTCAATGATAGTCATTGAGGTATCCTACTCCGTATATGTCAAGCGAAAAAAAAAGGAAAAAAGAAAAAAAACCTCTCCGGAGATAGCAAAGGAAGCAATGGAGACCGACGGGTATGAACAGCAATAAACACCTACTGTTGCGAGTAGGCTGGAGTGGAAACGAGTTATTGGAAGAAGTTCGAGAAAGGAAGAAGGAAATAAAAAAAAGTAACAGAAGCTGGCGGGTTAAAGGCATTATGCATTTAAGCGAGAAACCAAACACTTCTAGTTGAATAGCCCTTGCACTGGACTCCAAGTGGAAATAGGATCGTCGAAGGGAGGATCTTAAAAGTCCTAAACTGCCTCGAGCCTTTCGCGATCTTGCGGACCCCACTATGCACGGATACGGCGGTACTGGTTCCCACTTTCACCGAGCTAAGCGAGGGATAGTTGCGAAGTAGGTAGGGGACAAATCTTTTGAAGGAAGCTGCAACAAATACGATCTTTGTTAGCGAACGTAGAAAAACACCCAAAGGAGAGGGGGGAAGAAACTATAATGTGATATATACAAGGTCTCGTGGACTATTCACTAACCAGTATCCTTAAGCACCTTTGGCGCTGCTTCCAAGGATCTCGTAGGTCTTCACGAGGATCCATGCCAACCCACCAGTCCGGCTAGGTCTCTCCACGGATATTTCCAAGCTAGTTAACTTGTCGTATCCTGAAGCAGGCCTGAAAAATGTCGGATCATTGCGGCGACGCTGTAGTTCAAAAGATGTCAGTCTCGAAGATATCGCAAAATTTGACATTATAGACAAAAGACCTACCCAACACATGCGCCAACCATTTTCAATCCCCACGGGACTAAAGTTCTAGCCTCTCCAGCTCTGTACACTTTTTAGCGATTTTGTTAACCATCGCGACGTCCCAGTCAATGCCGTTGTCATGCATATCCCCGTTCGAAGTTTCCTTAGTTTCGGGCGCGGCAACGAGCTCCACGGCACATTCGGATGTTCAATATCGAGTTTGCGTAACTGCTGTCCGTACATTTCAGCAGGATTACTTGTAGAACACTGCAATCCCTGACGAGCAAGCTACCTGGTGCCCTATATTCGTAATCGTAAATTACATCGTCTTCATCCTCCTCTGAAGGAGGGCTTTCGTTCTGGCGATGGGCAGACTTGCGATGGAATTACTCCATTGGACGGCTTGTCCATGATCGAAAGAGACGTTACATTAGAAATCGGGTGATATCTGTGGATGAACTTCCACATGGTAGGGAAGGTCAAGCCTGTAAGCCGCAAACGGAATTTATCCCGATTCCGCCGGGTCATTTTGTGGATTTCATTGAAAAGTTGGATTCAAGCTCCGCTTCGGGTAATCGACGACTT
>AZLU01000212.1:0-72899 GCA_002224055.1 Pezizomycotina sp. ARF18
AATGAAATATTTCGAAGAGAAGTGAGAGAAGAGCATAAATAACAAACAAACGAAATAAACCCGGCGGAAGCTTCCTTTAAATAGGTCCGCGCTCCGATAACAAGAACGTAGTGGTAAAGAAAGAGACGAAGTACTAGTAAACTATTGTAGTAGTCGAATGTGAGGCTTTCTTGCTTAAGGAAGATATTGATTTATGGAGAGGACTGCCCCGTGCTTTTTTTCTTATTTATTTTATTTTTATTTTTCCCCAGAAATAAATAATTTATCGAAAAAATGTAAATTTTTAGTTATAATTCGATTCAAACAAGTACTTTGTCCTTTTTCTCCTCATATTATTTTTTTATTTATTCATTTATTTATTGGGGGGGGGGGTCATTAACATATATGTTGGTATTGTACCAGGAACACGGAGGAGGGCAAAGATAGGCAGAGAAATACATATGACCCGGGTGTGGGGCCTTAGTTGTGGTGTGTCCTGAAGCTTTAGTTGTTTAACACTCTCTGTTGATGCAAAAGCAATTCTATTAAGCCTTTCTTCAGAATACTACTAGTATATTATCCCATTTAATGTGTATACATATATATTTATTTATTAAGCGTTAATTAAGTATTATTATTTAGATTATATTTTAATACTAGTAAGAAGAAAAAAGGACGGTCAGCAATACTCATCTACCGATAAGCCGGAAGAAGTACCTTCGATGTACCGCGATTCCCCCAAAAAAGGCTTACAAGTTCACACTTCCTTCCTTCCTCCCATACTTATTTATTTATTTACTTATTTGTTTTTCTTTTCTTTTTTCTTCTTCCTGTTGTTAAGTCTTTACTTTTGGTAAAACCCTTTAGAGGACTCAATCTCGAGAAGGCTTTGCTCCACTCCTTTCTCTTTTTGCTATACCTTCGAAAGCCGTGCGATTCGACTCAACAAGTTCTATCTTTGGCTCGTATGGGGGTTTAGGACAATTCACCACGTATGGTTTTTCCGTTCTTTTTTTTTTTTTTTTTTTTTTTTTGGGGGGGTCTGTGGCTCGCTTCTAGATCTGCACTTTATACAGAGCCCTAGCAGCAAGTGTGGCGAAAAGGAAATAAATAGCTACGCCAACCAGAAGATGGGACGAAAAACGAACCGCGACGCTATTTCGAGAGAAATTGGACGAACGTGCATACACACATGCCACGCACATATCTAGGCGCGATCTTCCATTCGCAGGATGCTCTTTTCCTCGCTGGCATCCCAGCTTTTCTTTCTCACCTTGCCCCCTCCCGGATTATTTAAAAAAATTTTACGTTCTCTCAATGTGGGGCTACTAATGACTAATTATATTGGATGAACCCTTTTTTTCTGTAAAAAAGCCTTCATATTTCGTCCGAAAGTAGATGAGAAGGCTTGATAAGGAGCGAATAGAATGTCGCTATAGCATCCCAACCATGAGATTTATCTGTGCGAAATATGATCCCCTTTCCATTGGACACCACAGTCTTTCTTTACTTTTTTTTTTTCTGGAAAAAAAAAAACAAATGATAAAATAGATATATATGTATACTGCTGTGGTCTCGTCTATCGAATAAACTAAGTGGAGGAATTCTGACATGTATATTTCGGTAGGAGGCTTGCATACACATCCTCATCGAACCGTTTCCATAGTCTGATCATCGAAGACTGTGTCGGAAGCGATACGGAGTTAAATCTATTAAACACTACTACTAGTCCCTACTTTTGCGGGCTTACAAATACTTTGGCTTCGCCATTTCATGATCTAAAATATCTGATTCTTCAACTTGACAGCGGCTTACTAGAACTCCTTTCTCACACATAAAATATCTGTAAATGCACGTGAAAATTTCTATAATCGCACTGTAATTTCTCTATGGAAGGATTTCAGAACGACACAAAGAGAGAGGGAGGGAGGGAGCGGAAGACGAAGGGAGATAATATGGAGAGCAGGACGAAAGGGTGAAGCTGGGTTCGTTTGGAAAACGTAGCCTTCTGAAGACTGACCAGCATAGTGATCTGTTAGATGAGAAACCCAAGATTGGGATAGATTGTGGGGCGAAGGCACTATATCCTACTTCGCAAAGAGAGCTTGAGTGAACACCCAAGTATATATCGCCTTATCCTTGTTAAAAGGAAGATAAAAAGACGGAACGAATTTACATTATTATTATTGCATTGCTTTTTGTTTCGCTACCGTTGGATGAGAAAGAGTGAATACCAGCAGCCACTGCATGCGCAAGCAGTAATCTGCGCTGTGCTTTCCATTCTCCACCTGTAGTCTGCAGAACGAAAGAGTCGTATACAAATCAACCTCAATAAACCCCCCCAAAAAAAAAAAAAAAAAAAAAACATTATTATTATAACTATGTGGCGTAATAGAGGTGATCAGGTAGCTGGACGCCTCGAAGGAAAAAGATGATAATTCTTAGAGCTATAAGCATATATCCGTAATGGAGCCTCAGATTTAATAAATTAATATCGAACCCTTCATTCTACCCTATTGATTCATTTCTCCGTCGCCTTTTTTTTTTTTTTTTTTTTTCCCGTCCTAAGTATTTTATAAATAAAACAAATAAAATAAAATAAAATAAAATAAAATAAAATAAAATAATAATTTAAAAAAAAAAAAAAGGAAGCCCAAAGAATGAGCTGGCGTGAGCAGCTGAGCCTTGCAGCAACCATAGAGTGCTGAACATGGAACATGTCTTGGCCTCCCAATCCACCGGCAAGAAAAATAAGTCCATAATCATTCCATTAGCTTTTGCTTTCGTTTTTTTTAAAAAAAAAAGATGTATTGCTGAATAGGATCAACTAGAACCAATATCGAGAGGATCGAATGTATCATGGGAAGTAACCCACATCAAGACTTTAGGAGCTTGAAAAAATATACGACTTGAGCTACGATACTAAGAACGAACAAAAGCGTCCTTTCTTCCCTCCAATATTTCTGAGCCAAAGATCTTCCCCCTTATTCTTCTACACCTTAGCCATGTTGATCTACGTAAATAAGCTAAATAAGCTAACCGCAAAAAAAAAAAAAAAAAAAAATACAGCTTGGATTCGGAGCTCGAGAAGAGGAGGAACGAGTTGTTCACTCGATAAACCCCCCCCCCTCCGGAGGGGGAAAATCGCAGCTCCTCCTTCCTAGCATCTGCAGTAATATTTCCCACCCCCAGTGTTCTGGACGGAGGAAATGCCTACTTACGGACTTCTCCTTTCCATCTTCCCAGCCAGCGCCGCTGATGTTTCTCACCATACGCTGTAACGGTGACCTTGAAGTACTTTCCCCCACGTCCTTATGCCGTTCGTTGACGGGCGCCAGCAGCACAACTCCTATTTAAGAAAGTATATACAACTATATATCGCGAAGGCGAGAGCCCTTGAGACCGGAGATAATCCACTAGATTTCAGATTATTTTTTATAGTTTCTTACCAAGTGGGTTGGGCTCTTTTGCATTTTGTTTCCTTTTCTTTTTCCTTTTCCCTTCGTTCCCTTCTTCTTTCTTTCCTTTTTTCTTTCTCTCTTTCCTTTTTTTCTTTCTTTCCTTCTTTCTTTCTTTCTTTTCCTTCTTTCTTTTCTTTTTCTGTTTTTTCTTAAATTTTCCGCCGAAAGCGAGAAACAAGATTACACCTCACTGTGTGCACCCTGTCAAATTCATTTTTAAAGCAGTTGCGAACGCCCTCAATTGCGATATTGTTGCATGCCGACCCTCCACCTTCATTAGCCAATCAAAGAAGCGAGTCGCTCTTTGCTTTCTTACCCACCTTTACGATCACCCATCTGCATCTGGCCTTGTCCTTTTTTTGCTTTTGCTCTTCCCTTCACTCTTTTCCACCCCCGCACGCCGAGGGAACGAAAGCTTGGCCATATCCCATCAAAATGCAGAAGCTTTCAGTTGGTAAGAACACAATGGGCAAATGAGGGTTAGGGGAGAACAGGGAAGCTATGACCCCCGTCCGTACTTACATGAAAGAAGGAAGCCTCTCCCCTATTGCTGCCGCTTATCGCGAAATCTCGGATGAAGGATGGGCTTGGCGGCGGGGGAAACCCCAGCTTATTTGTTAAATTAGGAAACAAGTTGATGCGAAGTTTCCATGGTGTGGGCTGCACAAGAGAGGCTTGTATTTTCCCTTCCTTTCCTGTTTTTCTCTGTTGCTCTACCCTTTTTTTTTTTTCTCTCTCTAAAAAAAAATTCAAAAGAAATAAAAAATATCAGATTTAAAAAAGAAACACACGTAAAGTTTTTCGGTGTATGATCAGGTTATGAAAGTGATTCTCTATTAGTTTTCTTTTTCGGAACTGTAATTTTTCTTGATATATTGCTAGCCTCCCTATTTCTCATTCGTCCTTACACTCTCCTTGCGTTGATAACTTATCGATAATGCCTTCACTAGAACGTGGAAACAGAGCTACTGATCAGGATGATATACTCTAACGGAGTCTTAGATCTCCATGAGCCCAGCACTTCGTTTAAGTTGGCTTCCATATTCAGAAGTTCTTTCTTTTTTCTTTTCCTTTTCCTTTTTTTCTTTTTCCCCCCCCCCCCCCCTTTTTTTTTTTTTAAGATTATAAGTAGTATTAAATATACGGAATCAAAGCTTATACCTGAGTGGACTTCGTAATTGGCACAAAAAGAATGCGTTCGTCCGAGGGAAGCTCTGAAAAGCGTCCTCTCTGATTTTTTCTCCCCGTTTGCCGTCGTTGTAGACAAGGAACTTGTTAAACCTCTTCTCTTCGAGAACCCAAAAAAAAAAAAAAAAAAAAAAAAAAAAAAAAAAGAGAGAGAGAGAGAGAAAGAAAGAAAGAAAAAGTAAAGCAGGGTGGAGGTATGTTCATTCTCTTCGGTTTTATTTAGCACCTAGCGACTTTAACTAGAGCTTCCTTTAACATGAGGAAGATCATCTAATCGGAGAAGGCAACATCCGCAACATCCTTGGAAAAAAAAATCTATCTCCGAAGGTCTCGATCACCTCTATCCTTAACAATTCTAGCTTTGATAATTATATTACTCTACAGCGCAGGTAGCACCTCGCCTTATACGGCACGCAGGAGCCGTGGTGAAAATACTTCAGAAAATACAACAGATAGAAGCAACTCTGTGACGTCTTTTTTTTTTTTTGGTTCAGGATCCAATTCTGTTTCCAAGTGGCCAGCCGAAGCGGAGAGTATTCTCCACCTTGTGGAGCTCTCATTTGTTTCTCCTAAATCGAAGAGGAACTTTGATTGCTACTTACTAGCTGCTGATACCTAGTGTTGGTGTATTATAGCTATCCCTGGAGGCTTCTGTGTCTCTTTGCTTTTTTTTTTTTTTTTGTTTCTTTAAAAGGACAAGGGAAATTACTGTAGAAAATGTCTCCCCTCTATAAGATCACTGATATATCTAGGAGGCAAAAGGTTCCTTCACCCTTCTCCTTCAGGGAAACTTATCTCACCGGACGCCCCAGATGGATATAGCAGTTTGCTTTATATCTCCTAGGGTCTCAACCGTCCACTCCTTGCAACGGAGAGCTTCTGATCGCCAATCTCTAGCACTCGCTCTAGGTATAGTCTCCATCGGTTTCTCCGAGATTTTTTAGTTCAGATATTAATATATGGAGAATAGTCCTCGCCTAAAGTTCTGTCATATCCCGTTACCCGTGTTCACGAGGAGCTCTGAAAAGTTACGCACCTACCAAGTGGAGGTAGAATCTACTTTGCTCCCCTACGAAAGTTCTCTCTCCAACCTGAAAATAAATGTCAAAACTCCAGATACCTTCTCAAAGCTGGAGAGAGACCAGAAAAAGGGTATGGAACCTAACAAAGGGAAGAAAAGAAGAAGCTTGGACCCTTTTTTTTTTTGTTTAATTTGTTAAGGCAAAACCAAAGCCAACGTGCGAAGCTAGAGTTAGGCAATACGCTCTTCTAGCTCCATATAGTTAGGGTCAGGCAAAGCATGAAGCGAAGAACATAACTTGGTGTTTCGTGGGGTGTGCTAACAATGTTGAAATAGCAGTAGCGTTGCCGTTGCCCTTTTTTCCCTTTCTTTTCACTGATATGCAGTTTATTCCTCAGGCATTTTGCTAGCTCGTGAGCTCTTAAAAAACAAGGCTCCGTCGCGTTACAGTTTGGTTTTTTAATGTCTGCACACGATGGAAGTAAAAAAAAAAATGTTTAGACCAAACACGAGGATTATAGCTTTAACAACACGATTGTGGAGACCCTCTTTTAAGCATGTGATATCTACTGAAATCCCTTCGGTCTAAGAAAAATTCTGGTTACGAGACTGCTGAAATCCCAGGAAAATCAAAGACCAAAGACCAAAAAAAGAAAGTAAATAGGACACTAAATTTTCCTAAATATCAAAGCTAGGAAGCTAGAGGAGCTCTATTATCCTGCTGGGGCCACGAATAAAAGTCCAACATCTAGGTATCCCGTCACATACGTCGTGTCGTATAACTGTATACCTCTCAGCTACCAGTAGCTACAACAGATATACAATACATAAGGACTTCACACCGTGACGAGGAGCTTGCTGTTTTTTATATCCTCGTAGTTTTTGAACTTTTGTCGCCACTTACTACTAGTTAATCTGGAGACCCTCTGCCAATATACTCTAATAAAAGAAGAGAGAGAGCCCAAGTTATAATAACGAAAGTGTGCACGTATACACTTTTTGAACTAACGAAAAGATATGAATTGCGAACTTCAATACTACTATATGCGTCCCTCAGTAGCAGCTAAGACATGGGAAAATTCTGAGCTTCACGTTGCAACGGATGCACGCGTTGCATTATTGCCAAGCTTGATATTTCTATAAATAGCAAATTGTAGGATTGTTTTTTTTTTTTTTTTCCTTGCCATTCGCTAATGTCCGCAAGAGAACGCATCTATAAAACTGTCGACGTAGAAAGAAGTGGATGAATCATTCATTTGATGCAGAGCCAGGATTGTATACTATATGATGTCTACAGAGATTATGTGGTATCACGACGGAGTTAAGTTCCATAAGCTCATGAGCTATGGAGCTCGAATCTCGAAGCTTTCCGGGGCAGGAGGGTCCTGCTCCAAAGACATATCTACGTATACTCGCTTCAAAACGTGATGCTTGAAGAACTTGGGAAAGTGAGACTCTGGGCTCTGGGGACCTATTATTATCTCTTATCGTTCTGATACCTATATTTAGACCAGTTCCAGCTTAGATGAGCGACGTGGCGTATATATCGGGCTTCAAACCCGGCGGAATTGAGATGTTCGTAGCTTTAAAAAAGGCTGAATATGTATTTATCTACTCAAGTATTAGCCTTCGAACTCGATATATATATATCTATAGATTCTTTGGGCTGTTTTGATGTTCAGAGCCTATTGACATATTGCGGTCAAGCTAGCTTGTCGATCAAACAGAGGCCTCGTCAGCGTGCTTAATGATATATATTTATATGTATGTACGACCGGCTACCTAAATACTCCACTCAGAGGCCAAATTGAACTGTGAGCCCATACTTCGCGACGATGGATAAAGCTGAGGTATTCACCTGAAGATACCAACCCTTCCTCTTTTTTGATATAGCTCAACTTGCTAGTGTATAGATGCCATTTTGCACCTTCACAAAAAAAATTGGCAGTATACTACAGGATAAAGCATTGCATTAACGACCGATTAAAGATCACAACAGGATGTTCTGATAGCATGTAATGTGCACTCTTTGGAAACACCGACCAAAAAAAATGCGAGCTGGAAACGCGAAGTGAACAGAAAAGAAAATGCTATAAGGCGTTATTTTCGCAGTCTTCAAGAACGACAAGAAAGACCGAAAAGAAAACATCCTCTCAAGAGACAAGCAGCAAGTAACTGGTGACAAACAAAGATCGACGACTCCTTTCGCTTCGACGGATGTTCCCACTACTAATAGCCGAACACAAAACTAACAGGGAACGGTATTAGACTGTAACCAACGCATTCCCAACGTTCCTTCCACCTTTTTTTTTTAACCTTCTTTTCATCTTCGGGACTTGAATAGGTCGACGGGCTTTTAAAATTAACGGAGGAAACGCAGCGCGGCCAGACCGAGTTTTAGATCCGCATGCTTATCCGGATAGCCAGGCAGCGGCCCGCCGAGCACCAAGCTGCGAAGCGAACCGCAGGCCGGAGGAACCCATCGGGAAGTAGCTGATGACGTACCATATTAGGGCACATAGCTGTATGATGACGGCGAAGATTGTAAGGATCAGGCTTTGTAGCTAAAGGTTTCACCAAAAAGAAAAAAAAAAAAAAAAAGGGTGTATTAGCATCATTTTCTTCACTGGAACACATTGCAGCCATGGTTTTTTCTTACCCCGATGGAAAAGTACAGCGTCAAAGCAATCGATCCAAAGTAAATGGCTGTAAACGGTAGCCGGTTACCGGAGAGGAGGTGCTTTAAATATGGAGCGGGGCCTTGGAGAATGGCCCAGCTGCTGAGAAGAGGAGGACCCGACGGACCAGCTGCAGAGAGCAATTAGCATTTTTTTTTTCGTCAACGGTAACTGTGATCAATTCGATGGATTGGAGGGCTTGTGGTACATACAGGACAGCGAATTTCCGCGGCCGGAGAGAAAGCATCGGGAAGAGGAAGAAGCAGATGACGAAACACGCCGCCGCCCCTAGGTTACATATCGCGAACCCGAGCAGGCGGTCCCACCGCGACACTAAGAAAAGTAGAAAATACGTCAGCCATTTTGATGACCTACAACTATCGGAACGAGGTAAAAAGTAAATTCCCCGTAATGGAAGACAAGATACCCCCCAGCCAGGAACAAAAGAACTCCCTCCCCTCCTCCCAAAAGTGTGGTGCACGAAAAAGTAAGTTTTTTTTAAGGGGTAAAGTGAATATTGCACATACTAGCGAACCATCCTGCCTCCTCCTCCTCCCTCGTACGCGCCGGCAGCTGAGCTTCCTGATTCGTGGTAGGTAGTCTGATGTAACCGTTGTTGCCGAAAGGGTTGAGGGAGCTGATCTTGGAGAGTAAAGGGTTCGTGGGGGCCGTGCTCGTGCTCGTCGACGCCGAATTATCTCGCCGGACAGCTGGTCCATTGCGATCGGAACTCGGATTCTGCCATGTGTTTGGTATGTTTTTTTTTTTTTGTACGTATCGATGTCGTGTAGCGAAAATAAGGCTATTTCGTGTGCGCGAATCGCTCGTTGTTTTTTTGTTGTTCTTGTTTGGAAAAAGGAGAACGGCGGTTCGTAAGAAAAGGGGAAAAAATAACAAATAGTGACTGGGCTGTAGAGAATGAACTCCCCTCGTCTAGGCTACCACTGAGCGAAATATAGCAGAAGGGACTGATATTTGGCGATCAATGACGATGCGAATCTAAGGAAACGTTCAACTGTGCTCTGATATAAGTACCTGAATGGGTTGGTGTTCTTGTCAAAAAGCAGTATACGCAAGGTCTCACAAGGCGTCGTCAGGGGAGGCAAGCAATTGAAGTGTGGCCAAGAAAGAGTTGCCAAGACTAGCAAGCTGTGAACCGTAATCGTTACCGAGAGTGGGATCAGCTACGAAATAGAGAGGGAAACTTAAAAAATATTTAGTGCATCTAAGGGTCTTGAAGGGTTAAATAATTCCCGCCCTCAAAACTTTTAAACTGTCTATCAGGCAGTCCTGTATAGCACGATAAGCGTGAATCATCTAATTGCGTACTTCCGTCAAGTAAATACAACGGGGGAAAAAATAAAACCCATGTGGGTTTTTATATCCGGGTGTGGTCTCTCTTTCTAACGGTTATAGTATTATTATTTTGAAACAGCTCTTCCCAATAGAAAAAAAAAAAAAAAACACAAAAATCTCGACCTCGGCTTTAAACGGAGTAAAATCTTCCACATTGGAAATCACAGAGGGACGACGATAATGCTGACGCAGCTTTTTATGGTTGTAGACAAAAAAAAATACTGGAGGATTCGAAATAAGAATAGTACTTGTACATATAATACGTGATAAGTAATCCAATACGACGAGTATTGGTGAAATTGAACCTCCGAAGAAAATTTATGGAATTGACTGACAAGTTGTCCAATCTGCTTTTCAATTCTTTTTCTCGAACTATATATAACATTTAGTTGCTAGTATGATCGGGGAAAAAAAAGGGGGGTTTTTTTTTGTGCGGCAGTTATACGGAGAAGACGGCGCACAAAGAATGTTCCCTGTCACGAAAAATTGAAGTCATTGGTGCATCGTATCAAAACGCACTAATATTTCTACTATATATAACGGAATATACTCCCATGGAATATTCTCAGTTCAAGTACCGTCTATTCCGGCTTTCATGCGTTATTTCGTTCTTAAAATTTGGGATGATATTGGCTATCGATAACCGTCTGATGTTTTGTTCAATTTCAGCAGCCTGATAACCAGGCTTCTAATAAGCAACAATTAGCCCACAGCCTAAGTAGCTTACCTATTAGGCAAGGAGCGAACGATAAAGAAGCAAATAAGAAAGAAAAAAAGTTCTAGGAACACTTTGCTAAGCCAGCCCAATACTCATCGCAATCAGGAACGAACGGGAACGTGGGGAAAAATGAAAGAAAATAAGAAAGCAGAGAGTGCGACTCGAGAGGGCGTCTGTGCGTAGCCTTTTTTTTTTTTTTGCGACATTACCATTTGCTGCTGTATTCGCCGCCCGATTGTCAAAATAGCCGGTGTTCTTTGAAACCACAAGCTGTAAATACCCAATATCAGATCTTGTATTGTTGGTTACTTTTCATATTTTTGCAATCCAGCTTTTGTTCGGCTAGGACCGCTTTGATATTTTACTTAGTTCAATGTTGGTTTGTTCTCTAACAAGACCTCGATAACTCAACGCCTCTGCTACTGCTCAGAAAAAGCAAAAGCAAAAGGGCCGTGAGGTACACAATCCCCTTCCTCTGGGGCTGTTTTATCTTTGTTTGTTACTTCAAGTCCTGAAGTTCCTGTTGTGCTATTGCTTTGTTTGTTCTCGCTGTGTTTATCCTCGGGAGAAAGTTTGATCTGTTTACTCATTCTCTCTTCATTGTTGCGAAGCTTGACCTTCATACCCTTCGCTCCTTCGGCCAGAAGAAACCTGGCTTACTACTACCTAGGTATTGAGCCCAGAGCCTAGAATGGAACTCTATTTCTTGCCCTTTGTTAGTTCCTTTCCTTATTTAGCCTGTCGTTTCGTTCCACAAGGGAAAAAAGAGGGACAAGAATAAAGCATCAAACAAACCTTTCAGGAACGATCTGGAATCGGCTATATTTTTATTTATTCCTTGTCTTTTTGGTGAGGTTGCATTTTGTGTGTGCCGCAATATAGTTTGAAAAAAAAAAAAATCGATTGCTACCAGTATTTCCTTTTCATTCTTCTTCCATCTCGACAGCAGAAAGAACAAAGGGGGCTGGTTGGAATCATGCCTCTAATAATTAATAATAATAATAATAATAATAATAATATAATGATGATGATGAATTGAATCAACGAGTGTGAGTTGCCTGTGTCTGTAACAGTAGGAGACCAAATACGTATTATAGTAGAAGTAGGTGTGTCTTACCTCTGCTTCGCGATAGAGATTAAGCAGAGTTAGTTGAAGAACAGAACTCCCAAGGAACCGTCCACTATAAAGTTTCATCAAAAGGACGGTAAGGGGGAAAAAAGATAAAGCAGAGAGAACCAAGAACAGTTACCACCTTTTTCTGAAGCTGTTTGGGCGGTTTCCTTTCTCTATCAATTGGTTCATTTCTTTATTTAGATACTCATTACTGTCTCTTCATGGAATTGAAGACTACATCTAATGCACCTGATCTCAATCTCATCTTTACCCTTCTCCTTCTCGTTCCCCGCTAAAACCTTAAAAAGAAAGAAAGAAAAATCACACTTTATGTTACTATTTTATTTTATTTTATTTTCTCGTCCCCTTCCCCATCGTTAAAATTGCCGTACACGGCGAAGTGCCGCCCAATTACTTTTCCATGTTCATCACTAGTGCGGTATTTTAAATCTGTCTACATATATATATACCTTACACCACCTGCACCTGCAGTAGCAGCTCATAGTTTTTTTTTTTTTTTTTTGAAAGCGAATTCAGCGTGTCTATATGAGGGCTGTGGTTATACAAATTCCTTTCGGCCCTTTGACTCTTTTCTTTTTTTTAAATTTTTTATTTCTCTTCTCTTCATTTGCCCACAAATAAGTAATTTCTATTCGAAAAGAGTAGGATAGAGAAGCGCGAGAGAAGAAGGCCTTTCTTCTTCTATCTTCTCCTTGGCCCAATTGATCTTTAATAACCGTCACTGGTTTTTCTTCATTTTTATTATTATTTACTAGTTTTTTTTTTTTTTTTAAAAAAAAAAAAAAAAGAAAAAGTAATTTCTTGTGGGTTACTTCTTCCTCCCTCTTCTTCTCTTGCCTTCTTGTTTTTTCTTGCTTAAAAAATTATTTTTATTTTATTTTATTTTTTTTTTTTTCCCACCAGCACTCTTTTTTTTTTTTTTTTTTACCCTTCCATTCTCCTCACCCACTTCTATTCCCACACAAAAAAAAAAAAAAAACCTCCCTCAAAAAAAACTATCTTTTCTTTTCTTTTACTTTTTTTTCCCTCTTCCTCTCCTTCTTTCTTCTTCTTCCTACAACCCTCAATTTCCTCTTCTCCTTCGTCCTTTTCCCTTTCTTGTTTCTCTCTTGTTCATACTGTCATTACTTTTCAAGCTCTTTACGACAGTAAGAAAGAAAAAGTCAATCTCGGTTTTTTCTCCCTGAGTACAGTAAGTTGACTGGGGACAAATTACCTACTTCGCCGAAAACCACGCCGGTTCACACTGTTGTTTTTTGTTGTGGTCAATTTCTTACTTGAAGCTTCCTTTTGGTAGATCCAGCTTTCCTATCTCTCACGTTTGGGTTTGCTTGCAGGACTTGTATATTCAACCTGCAATCAAGCAGTCAAAAAGAGAGTGAATAAATTTAGAGGAGGGGAAAATTGAGAGGAAAACCCTTTTTTCTGTTCTCAAGTTCCTTTTTTTTTTCCTTTCCTAAATCGCTTTTTCTTCCCTTTTTTTTACTACTCCTATATCTTCTTATTTGTCTCTATTTCGGCTTACATCTTCATTCTCTCGATTAAGAACACCCCACCGGATTCTTCAACCTTGAACCGGTATCATTATCGTTTTATACACACATCTATACAATCGATTATAAGAAGTGGTGCGAAGTTTAGCGCTTTGCGAACAGGAGGGACACGACGAATTCGGTTTTTGCACGTGTTTGACGGCTTTATTTTCCCTTTGACTCCACATCGAAAGGAAAATTTGGACCCAAAAAAAAAAAAAAAACTCCATCAGTCCACCGTCGCATCACCAGTGTGCAACTAGCCGGGTTCTAAGGAGACGTTCTTTGTACGATCTCTTACGCCTTTATCCTCAGCTTTGATCTCCGGTCATCCGTCCTGGGATCTAGTCCTGTGGTATTGCCGTGTTCCCGATCATTTAATTTTCTGGAAATTCAAGTGTCGGCAGGATCTTTCTCCGGGATTTTGTTTGAAAAAAGAGTCATCTCGGGAGGCTCCACAACAGAAAGCCGAGACACAACCCCATCCATCGAGCTCCCTGGAGATTCTTCTTAGCTCCCTTTGGAACTCTTCGGAACGTTCAACAGGAAAAAAAATTTCCCCTCCAAAAAAAAAAAAAAAAAGAAAACCAAAATCAAACGGATCCCGATAAGGATTTCCTGATACGCAATCCAAATATAAGAAAATGACGACCGTCTCAGCAACAAAACCCAGGTCGAACGATGCCCCGTTCTCGTACGCGGCCGCAGCTTCCGGTAAATCAGCTGGTGGCAAGTCGACAACAGCTCAACAAAGTACGAGCAGCAATGGCAATGTATCTGTCCCGTCCGCCAACCAGAGCTCTTCATCTCCTGCTACAGATACAACCAAGAATGGCCTGGATAGTTATTCGAACGTGAACGGAGACGAGGCGCCACTGCGGTCTAGTTCGGCAACTGTCAACGTCGAACAATCTTTATCGAATCCCTCCTCATCCACTCAGCTTCTCGAAGCTAACTCGAGAAGTTATGTCAGCCAACCGTCAGAACCATCGGAATCTAGCGTATTAGCCACGGCTTCTACTGCTGGGACGGTTGATACTGATGTTTCGTCGAGCGCGAACCCAAAGGACACCACGGAAAATTCTTCAACTAGTGGCGTCGAGGATTCCAAATCGGACTGTGAAATCAAGCCCGCGGCGGAGGGACAGGAAAAGGAGACCCCCAAACAGAAGGAGCTCATTCCGGCTCCACTTCAGCGATAAACATATGGACTGTAAGGAAAGAGCAAGCTGCGAAGTCAAAACCACAGCCACCGGCTACTTCGATATCGTTGCGACGTCACCCACTGGAAAATCAGCGAACGATCGGTCAGACATCAAAGCCAGCGATCAACGGCCGGGGAAACCAAGTTTTGGAGGCTTCAGTGCTGAGAAGGACAAGTCTAATAGTTACGGATCTGATAGGAAGGATCTCGGAAGAGATAGACGAAAGGTGACTGACTCTAGCAAAGAGAGAACTAGCGTTAAGGACGACAGCAGTAAGTTTTTTCCTTGGGTTTGGTGGACTAAACAATCATCTGTATCGAATCGTGCGAACGGAAGCTAATTTTTCCTTCCTCCCCTTTCCAACCCCAAAATAGATTCGCGATATGGGAAGTCAGGGCCTCGTGTTTCTAAGACACAACAAGACAAGGTAGCAACGAAAGAGTCCGCAACACCACTTCTTCCTCCTCCGCTTGCGGATACGACATCTTGGCCTACGCCGGAAACTGCGCAAGATGAGGAAAAGAAGGAAAGGAAAGAAAGGGAAGAGAAAGAAAGGAGAAGCCCGTAGTCACTGGAACCAGGACCGGAAAGGAGAAATGGGTTAACGTTCCCGTGACACCCAATATTATCTACAATACACCTCTTCCTCCGAAGGGATTACGGGGAGGCCGGTTGGGAGGCCGCGGCGGCGCCACTACAGGAGAGCGTACGGCAGGAGTTATCAAGCAGCGTCGAATAGTGGAGATAGACCCTCCACTAATCCCCAGCGAGCCTCTAGTGCCGAAGAGCGCGACCGAGGGCGGATATCTCATACCGCCGGAGAAGGCAGAGGTGGGCGAGGTGGGTACCAAGGAAATAGACCTAGGAGGTCTGGTAGCGTTGGCAGCAATCCTCAGTCAAAGGATTCCGTGAAGCCGCACTATTCTGAGAAGCGTAAGGACGCCGAAACACATAGTTCATTGGCTACATCCACCCCCTCCTCTGCTCCCCGCGAAAAAGCTACGCCAGCAGCAACACGCGCTCCAGCTCCCCAGGTAGTTTCGAGTACTCCTGTGGCGGAGAAGGTTACTCAAATGAGGACGTCAAAAAGCCTTCCGCTGAGATGGCACCGACCAGGCCACAGTTGTGACTTCCACTACTCATCAAAGTAGCAATAGCAGCGGCAACGGTCATAGTCATAGCCACAGCCACAGCCACAGCCACAGCCATAGCCATAATCATACCAATAGTTATAGCGCGAACAACTATACAGGTGGCAATAGATCGGAGAAGATCCACCAAGGTCAGCCGTATCGTCGCGACAACATGACCAGACTGGAAGCCACATTATTCCACTTCCACCATTAACAACGGTAACAATTCTTACGGAAGCAAATACGAAGGAAGCATGAAGGAGAGTATAAGAACAAGTTTGACAACAAGTACGAGACCAGGTACGATAACGGCAAGTATGACAGCAAGTACGACCACTCCAATCAGGACTCTTCATACTACAAAGAAGGCGGTTACAACTCGCATCCACACCGTGAGCGCGGCACTGGACGTGGTGGATACC
The DNA here is from genome assembly GCA_002224055.1 of Pezizomycotina sp. ARF18. NCBI lineage: Eukaryota > Fungi > Ascomycota > Pezizomycotina sp. ARF18. Next base: position 15,829 of record AZLU01000212.1, read on the forward strand.
GTGGACGTGGTGGTGCTAGTAACAGTAGCACATTCTACGGGAACCACAGCACCAATCACAGTGCCAACCACAGCACCAGCCACAGCACCAGCCATAGCGCACACAGTGCCCACAACACTCACAACAATGGCAATAACAACACTGGTAATACTCCGTATAGTAATGGTGTCCCAGCGCACCACCTCAATCATCAGGGTTCCGCATCGCACCTCTCCGGTCAATACCACCAACCGCCTGTCAGTGGGCACTCTCCTCAGTTCCCTCCGTCTCCGCAGATCCCTCAACAGCAGGGCAGAGGAAGCGGTTTCCGAAATAATCAGAGGTCTCAGTCAACTTCGCAGCAACAGCAACAGCAACAACAGCAACCCCAACCCCAACCTCAACAATATGGAAGGTATTCTTTGCAAATGCCTTACCAGCAGCAGGTGCCTTTCGTTCAGCCCCCACTTATCAGCAGTTCTATGACTATCCTGGGTCGGCCGGGTTGCCGCCTCAGGTATCTCCTATGCCTTTCGTGCTTGGCGATCATGCCATGGTGCTAGATTTGGTTTCGAACCAAGTGTAGGTTCTTTTCCCTTCTTCTTTTATCCTTTCCCGTCTCTTTTGTTAAATACTTCTGGGGGCCTTCCTCGGCTAACGTTCGCTCTCGTCCTCATTCTGAAGAAATTACTACTTCTCCGTGGACAACCTGTGCAAGGACATGTTCCTTCGCAAACACATGGACTCTCAAGGCTTCGTTCCTCTACAGGTCATAGCCAACTTCAATAGGATTAAGAATCTTACCACGGACTTTAATATTCTCCGCGACGCGTGTGAGCACGCACCTAATGCCGAATTAAAATCACCCCAGACGGAATAACGGTTGTTAGAGCTGTATCAAACCGACGAACTGGGTTCTAGAAATGGAGAAGCGTGATCCCTCAGCACAAAACGAAGGTCCCAACTGGAGTTATCGACCCCAGCCTCAACAGCCGCAACCGCCGCACTTCCCGCCTCAATTTGGACAATTTCCCCAGAACAACATCGGAATGCACCAACACCCCGAATTCCACCCCCAGGCAGATCCTACATCGCAAGAGCCAAAACGGCCTAGGTCTCTTAGCAGCATAGCCCCATCGTTTTATCCCTCAAACTCCCAAGGACAAACGCTTCACGTAGACCACACGCAAAACGCGAGCGTTCCCATCACTAACGGAGATAGGCCTGCTGCACCCCGTGATGACGATCAGTTTCCAGACGAGAAGATCAATCTGTTGGTTTTGATAATTCGAAAATATAGCCAAGAGGTTGGTAATAAGGACAATAGCTCTTTGACGAACGGAGCAATGGAGGACATCAACGAAGAGTTACGCAAGTTTGAGGAAGAGGTCCAGAATTCTAAGGGAGTTAATGCAGGAGAGTTGAACAGGTATGGGAAAGTTCTTAGATCGTATTAGCCATTTATTGTAACAGTTGCTATCGCGTTCTACCGAGGACTTTAACCCGCAGTGCTAATAATATTCTCTCTTGGTAGTAGCGGGGAACAAATAAGATTTTTCCCAAGTAGCCCGAAACCAGCCTCCTCGACGCCGACCCCGGAAACGAACCCACATCACGCAAATGAAGTCGGATGGTTCGTCGATCCCACGATTGGAGATGCCACTGATTCGAAGCCCTTCACACCACCTACACTTATCACCCTTATCTCTCCTTCCGTACCGACACGCTTGAGCAGAGGTCACTATCTGGGCCTATGAACACTCCAGGGCTTGAGACGCTCTACAGGTTTTTTAGTCACTTCCTGAGACAGCAGTTCAACAATAGCATGTATGAGGAGTTCAAGGCTCTCGCTCTCGAGGATCATAGCGTTGGCATTTCGATGGGTCTAGAATATCTCTTCAAATTTTATGAGGCCAAATCCCTACAGGAGGCTGCGCACGACAGTATTTACAGGGACTTTGCCAGCCTTGCCAACGGCAAGCTTAGAATTTCCAGTTTGGGCTGCAAAAATTGAAGCGGTTTTGGAGAGCAAAGAAATCAGTGTCAAGCCAAAGCAAAAGCTCGAATCGCAACTCGACCAGGATACGATAAAAGCACTCTCCGAGATCAAATCGTCCGCATAAAGAGAAAAGAGAAGGCAGTTTTGTTCTGATATTCTTTATGGAGATATTGTATGTTGCTACTCCCGCCCCTACTATTCGTTACCTACTCACACCTTTGATTTATAGACTTTACGTAAGCTAAACGAATCGACGACATTGTTATTATACATATCTAATACTTTCCAAAATAAAAATAAAAATCAAGGGGGAAGGAACAGTCATGAAGAAGACGAGATCGAATTAAAACGGGAATAAATGACGACAATAACGGAATATTAAAATAAAAAATTTTGAAAAGAAAGTATTCATATTTTTATATTAAAGAGGGGGGACAACAGAAAGTTTTCGAAACGACAAATAAAAAAGATTAATCGCCCCAAAAGTCATTGTCGGATACATTTATTCCTCGAATGTCGAATCAAGTTTACCTTTCTAAAGAGATATTTCATATCCAGATCTCTAATTTGTCTTCCAATATTTTCGTCCTCCTTATAATTATTTCGTCGATGCATTCTTATTTTCAGATCATTTTTACTCACTATTAGTTTCCGTTTTTTAACTCATGATTACTCTTCGTTCCAATACTTTATTCGCCAACCGCGTCGTCGAATTTATTTTGTCATATTCGTCACTGTTGTAACGATTTCATCGCTCCTTCGTCCTCATGGCTTGCCTATCAAAGTCTTGGGAGCAAAGTAAATCCGATGGTTGCTATTTAAACTGCGCCTGTCTTAACTTTGTAATCCCTTTGTTTATTCTTTGAATGGGCCTGGAAAGAAGATACAATAAAAATTTTTTCTTTTATTTATTTAACAATAATTGTGTTTTTCTTGCTTTCGCGGGTACAAGTCGGCGCACAACGGTTTTTAATGCTTTCATTTTCTTCAATTTTTGTCTTAATACCTATATACATGTCGGTTTTACTATTATTTCCCTCGAAAACCCCTATTATATTATTGCGCTGCTTTTTCTACAAGGAATTCCTCTTTTTTGTTTTTCTTTCTTGCGTCTCAGCCATTTTTTCTATCTCTGAGTATAACAACCCTTCATGCTATGTAAAAAAGTGGATGAGCGGCTTGGGATATCGAGCTCTTCTCGGCCACTCTGTCTACATGCCGACAAACCGCAACCGAATTTTCTACGAAGTATCGAATATCTGCCTATTACCTAAGTACTGCGTTCTCCCGGACTCGGCTCTTTGACCTGTTATTCTTAAATAGGCTCTTCCTTATTCTTCCTCCTCTTCTGAACCGTTTTTTTTTTTCTCTCCTTTCCCCTTTTATTCTCTTTCTTCTTCCTTTGCATAGTTACGTGTCTGCATGGTATGTTTGCTCTTGTCGTTCTCACTTGATTCCTAAAGTGCTTGAACGTTTATTGCCCACAATTATATCGTTCTGTTGCCAATTTCAACTTAAATCTTCCTTTATTTCCATTCTTGGTCCACTTCTTTCTTTCCTTTTCCACCTTGTTATACACGCGCCTTTTTTTTCCAAGGCGGTCAAATTTATATAATAGAATACTGGTTTATAAATATTATATTTTACGAATCTGGCTAAAACAAAAGTTCTTTGAATTTAAAGTCGTGTACAGCTGTACATAGCGTTTCCCACATTCCCTGGCATATTTCATTGTTCGGTTTTTCTTTAATGAGAATTATGAAATATTCATGTACAAAATTAGTTATTGCCTTTCTATAAAGGTAAAAAAAAAAAAAAAAAAACTAAAAAATATATATATCCTTTAACCAACGACCAAAACCTCGCGTTTCTCATGAATATAACGTAGTCGTCTAGAAGATATTACCTTCCGGCTATGTATCAAATCCACACAATGAGCCAGCAATCCTAAGGCTCGTTTTAGATAAGGATATTTTCTTCTTCATGTAAATAAGAAAATATATGTTCATTCTCTTTTATGAAGCAATAAAGTGATCTCTCTTAGAGAAAAAGAAAGCGGAAACCGGGAACGCCAAGTGCTATGTGAGCGGTATATGTACATTGGACATATTGGGCTTGAACACCGTATATCATTACGGGAGAGGAAAATATATATATTTGCCTTGTCATTTGGTTTCCATCGGCGTCTATAGCTCATTGATCCGCTGAGATATATAGTACTATTGAGCAAGCAATCGTTAGCCAACGAGCAAGAAGAGAACCCCAAAAAAAAGAAAATTTGAGAATTATATTTCCATCTTACCGTTATTCCCTCTGATAAAGACATCGCCGAACGTATTCTTTAGCTTCCCGAGACGAACTCCTTTGTGTTTCCAGCGCGATGTTCATGTAGCCGTCTACCGATTGTAGCTCCCCTGTGAGCAGCAGTAGTAAAGAGAGAAAAAGAATTCGTCAGCTGTGGAGTCCCGAGCAGGCTTTTCCCGCTGGTACTTCCTATGTTTCCGGGAGGAAGTGAAGGGAAGTAAGGGATAATGGCAGACCTTTGTATTCGACGCCAGAGTTGAGCTTCACTGTTATGGGCGCGCCGATGATCTCTGAGAGGAAGCGGAGGGGTCTTTGCTGCTGCTGCCGGCGGCGGGCTTTTCGGAGGCGGCGGCGGCGGCCTGTTCGGGGCTATCTGTGTCCATTTCTTTTATGTTTTCTTTTGGAGGGCGATTGCGGATATTGGGGGAAATGGCGAAGCTGTAGGTGGTGGGTGTATATATTTTCGTGGGAGAAGCGATGTCGATTTTTTTTTTTTTTTTTTTTTTTTGAAATCTCTAAGTGGACGTGGGCTGGAAATGCCAAGAAAAGGGCACTAGCTACTACTAACTAGCGCCGCCCAAAATAAAAAGAAGAGAAACTCCTTGGTAGCTCCGGTTTTGTGGTGCTTCCATTAAGAATTTAAAAATATACTTATTTCCCTATATAAAATTGCGCAACCATTTATTTTGTATCTACTTAGATCTAGACGATTCATTGGATCTTTGGTCTTTTCCGTCCCCGTTCCTCTTAAGTAGGATTTCTCCTCCAAATAGACTAATGAAGTATCTATCTTCCTATCCCAAAGCTCTTTCAAATCTTCCTGCTTCAGCAAAGAATTCGTAACGGCCGATACCATGACCGAATTACTTAAAACGATCCAATTATATACCTTGGCACCGTAAGCTTATTGCAAAAGTAGTGTACTTGCTTCTTATTGATGATGCTCGATGAGTATCCATATTATTATGACAAAAAATGAGATGCCTGTACAAGTGTACATGTACGTTCCCCTTATCCACGGCTTTGAAATTCTCACCTTCTCACATTTTTTATAGCAAGCCTACTAACAAAATATATCTCTCTTTTATTTCCCTGCCAATGCATATATATAAATTATACGAGTTAAGACACAAAGCATACGCTTCCTCTAATACGTCCTCGGAGCTTAAGTTATCGACTCCTGTCTAAGAGAGGTCCTTGGTAGATGTCCACTCACTCTAGACCAAGATGATAGTGCTCGAGGATAATCCGGAGACTATGCAACCTGTTTAAGGCGAAGCAGGTATAACCGCCCGGCTATATTACTCTCGGAAAATAGCAATATTATTCGAGCTATATTAAGTTCTAAAGAAACTCTGTTGGAAGGACGCAGCGCCTAATGCAACGCTTACAGAGCTAAAGAAAATTGTATAAACGACAGCCTCCAGTTCATTAACCGCTGGTTCTCGTAGATTACACGAAAACGGAGACATTGGACGAGTTTCTGCCACATCCGTACGAAGAAATTTGCCCTTCGAGAGACAGTCTATCCTTGGGGACATGCCAGCCTCTTTTCGTCTCCTTTAGATTGGAGCCACTAGATAAAAAGCTGGCATTGTGGCAGGAGACACGTTCCAGCGAGCTGGTGCGCAATAGCACGAGCAACCTAGCTAAAAAAAAAATACTCGGGTCTTCGATTTTTTCAAAGCTGTGCTCGAGTACTAGCTTGTATATAAATATGCTAATAGCGAAGGACATAATTCTACTCTAAAGAGACACAAGAAGGGTCGGAGGAGTACACGGACTACAGAGTTCAAATGGGTCAAGGAGCTCTACGGACTTTCTACAAAAAGAGCTATCGTTCATAAGAAACGACAGCGTGTGAACCGTCCCAATTTCTCGAGGGCGAAGGACTAGGCCCTTCTCAGGGGTGGACTTCTTCCATATAGTTCTCTCACCGGGCTTTCGGGTCGCGAAGTAGAAAGCACACGTAGACGGACCTGGGAAGTACTTACTACATATCCTTTTTTTTTTTTTTTTCACAGATAGAGATGGGACCGTCCCTACGACATAGATGAGCTGGCAAAAGCAATCTAATCGCTACCCCTGCTCACTCCGGTTCCATGCCTTCCTAAATATACATCTAGTTAGGGTGATGCGGGTTGAGTCAATGCTCGATGGGAACGCTGCAAGATACATGGAGGAAGAAAGTATAGTACATATAAGCGCGTCCACGTATGTACAGAACACGGGTGTTGTAGTGGTCTTCAGCCTACACCCCTTATCGTGATAGTAAAATCGAGTTAGATCAAAACCCCAAAAAGAAAAATAAATTGCATCTGGAAGACTCTTTCGGAAACCCGTGACGAACGGATATTGATATATAAACAGCTTTTTTCTCTCCCCTAAATTCAGGGGGGACGGTTAATTTAAGAATCTGTCTATTATAAATTCTAAAGGAAGATTTCAATGTACGTTCGAAGGGAACGTACAAAAGTTGGTTAAAGTACGGTTAATACTAACATCAACTGAATGATGTAACGTAGCTATATGTCGATCATTATTATTATAGAATATACTTCAGGTCCTCGTTATTATATCAGGCACTATATTCATACTCACTGAACACAAGTAGTTCCACTACCTTAGCACGATGTTTATATTGAGAAGAAAGCCAGGATCAATTTCAGCACAAGTACGAGAAATGCAGAAAGCAATGCTACAAATACACCTTATAAACCAAAGATGAAGCACGAAGGAAAAAAGAGTAGATAGGTTTTCAGTAACCTCATCGATAAAAATTTGCTTCTATTAATTCCTTGTTTAATGTTATATAATGAACCAGAATTAGACCAATCCCGTTTTCGATATCTCAAATGGATAAAAGATCAGGAAAGGGGGGAGGAAAGATACTGGCTAGTTTGAGACAAAGAGTTGTATGGAGAATACTGAATGGTTGGAATAGAAGCTGGCATGGAAATGGAAGACAGGATAGGTGTGTGTGTGGAAATGTACATGTGTCGAGGAAAGGAGGAGAACAGGGATAGAAAAACGGTGAAAGAAAAGAAAAAAAAAAGTGCCAATCAATACAGGAAAAGAAAGAAAAAGGAAGTACTGAAAGCAGCGACGAACAAAAAAGACGATACCGTAAGCCGTGAATGAGTTGTAGTAAAGATGAAGAAAATTTGAAGGATAAAATTAGAAATGAACACCTATTAAAGACAAAGTAAACAAATAAACAATTTTTTCTGAAAACGAGAGCCCATGAACAAAGTAAACAAACAGCATTATATCAAAAAGGAAAAATAAACAATAGGGTGATAAAAGTGCAAATACAAAGCAACCAAGAGCTCTTCTTTGTGTGACCCTTCTCTTATGGTTTTGTTCCTTGTTTTTTTTCCCTGGTTAATAACCTGATATCCTATAAAGTGAAATAGAAAAAGGGACAATTAAAAACGATTAATGAGGTTGAAAAAGCGCGTGAACAAGGAAAGAGCAGAAAAAAAGAAATAATCCCATGTGACCGAACGAGAGAAAAATAGGAAAAGTAACAAAGAGAAAGGGAACTACCAATCATGCAATCTTCGCCAAACCCCTTGTAATGTTGAAGGAAAGAACCCGAATGACCCCAAGCTACTCCCTAACGACGGGATATAGAACTGTTGTTTTGAATAATAGCCAAAGAGTTTCCCCAGAGTTCCAATATCAACACCTTCAACCCGTTAAAACAGTCAATGATGGTGGTTGGAAAACATATATGCACCCAGAAGAAAGGTTAGAAGAAAGAAAAGAAAGGGAAAAAAGAGCTTTGTATATACGATTAATTGCGTAAGTATAAGAGGGAAAGAAAAAGTAGACAAGCGAATTCTAATGATCATGAAAATAAGATTGATCTCTTCGAGAGAACCGTGCTTTCATTAATGATTTCGTTTGAAGAAAAGATTGGCCGTGAGTCATTAATGAAGTTGAAGACGATTTACCGGAATTGATCTTCTGGAGGTCAATGTTGACGTTGTAGGTGGCAGCATTTTTCTTGGCCCAGGTGCGAGCTTGCAAAGATGCTGTAAATATAGTTAACAAGACTGTGTTCTTGGCTATAGAATGAAGAGGAAGACCTTGGTTACGAACCTTTCATGAACTTCTTGCTAGCGTATTTCTTAAAGAAGGCCTCATGCTTAACTGGCCTGGCCAGATAATCGATCATGAGACGGAAGATTGGCTGAATCTCCTTTTCGGTGTATTCAGAATAATGTTCGAGATTGGCATTCTGTTTTAGGGCTGAGGTTAGCAACGGAACAAAGAAAAAGCCGAAAACGTATTGGTGGTGAGAGTGACTTACCCAAGCTCCCTTGTCATACATCTTGCGAGCCATGTACATGGCAGCCGCGGCAATCTGGCTGGGCAAGTATTGGATGAAACGGTGATCGAGCAAGCTAACCTCCATAAGGTACTTGCCAATGGTGCGGGTCTGGATGTCATAGTTATCGGCCTTGGAGATGCGTCGCAAGAAGTTCATCGGGTTAGGATAAGACAGTTGAAATCGAGAGACTGGAGGATGTAGCGTTCGGCCCTCAGAATCTCCTCCTCGGTGTAACCGCCATCGGCAACGTAGATGAAGTTCTTGACCGAGGGGAAAAGACTTCTTCGTATTTGGCAGCGATAAACATAGCGGTAACGCCAACAAGCTGGAGCTTATCCAAACTCACAAACTTATTGGTGAGGAACGGTCCACGATGTTGACGGCAAGGAAGAGAGTTTCCGGGAGCAGGTGGAAGCGAAGGTGAACCTCAATAAGCCAATCAAACTAGAATTCCACGCATCTTCCACTGGAGTTCTTCCTGGTGCTCCATGTAGTCAGGGTTAGGCTGGGTCTCGATCTCCTTTTCCTTGATACTCGAAAATTTCAACAACGTATTCCGAAACCATAAGAGGATCATTGGCATCCTCATCGTCAAGGTTGTCCCAGGCCGGTTCTTCCCGCTTAAGTTCGACGGACTCCTCCAACTTCAACGAGGCCTTCTTGGGCTCAACAACTTCAGTCTTAGTCTTCTTGGTTGATTCGACCGTGACAGTGGAAGAGGTTTTGACAACCGGGGCTCGTTCTCGGCTCCCTCGGCTTTGATCGACTTGCCAGTCGCAGCGCTCAGGCTGGAGCTGGAGACGAAGTGTTGCGTTTTTGGCGCGATGGCCCAAAGCAGTTGCTTGCTGCTGGAACGCTTAAGGTCTTCCGAACCCTTCTCCTTCAGGGGAGCCGTGGAGGTCGTGTTGGTGCGGTTGGACAAAGCACGCGATCCCTTCGTAACACCACTGCCAGCCTTGGTTGCCAGAACACTCTTGGCCGTTTCTTTCCACCTTTACCCAAAGCCTCCGTCGCCTGAACATTGCTTACATCACCGAGCGCAGCGCGCTTCCTGTTTATGGGTTGGTTGCTCTGCTTCGACTGGAGGGCGCCTCCTTCCGCCTTTCCACCCAGGTTCGATTCGAAGAGGCACGCGTGCACGTCCGACGCCGTGTTCTCATCGTGCGAATCATTGTTGGTCGACGGACCGCTGCTGTAACTCTCCTCTGTTTTTCAGAAACTAGTGTTAGAGAAGTTGTCCAAACGAGATCGCCTAAGGGAAAAAAAAAGGCGAGAAACACAAGAGAAGGACCTCTACACACTGCTTGCATCTTGAACTGATAACTATGTGGATTAAAGATAAAAAAAGGTATCGATCGATCGATTTAGAAGCAAATTAGGATATTATACTGATTCGACTCAGAATTTCGCTAGTTCTCGTCTTTAAAAACTGAACCGCCGAATCTGATCTTCGAATGCAAGATGAGATTCTATAAGAAACGAAAGCGACTGTTAGCTAGCTCATTGTCAAAACTCCATCGAAAAATTTCTCGTCTGATAAACTAAAACATTTGAATGGCTTAAAGAACGAAATCTCAAGAAAAACAAAAACTGGCGATGAAGCACAATACAATTCTGAAAATAGCATCACGCCAAAATACTCAAACTTAACAAGGGGTTGAAATTGATGTTTTTGAAAAGATGTTTTAAGACTCAAAACAGCACGGTATGGAAGCCGTGTCAATTAAGTTTGGCATGAATGGTGGTAGGGATGCGATGATGATGATGATGATGATGATTGATGATTAATGATGACCGGTGTTTTGAAAAAAAATAAAAGATTTGAAGGTAGGCAAATAGAAAGAGGAGCGCGGCAGGTCGTGGCGGTGACTTACTGTTTTTGTGTTGAATTCTAACGAAACCGCAACCATGCATCAAGCCGCTAAAGCCAAACAAATAATATTATATATACGCTTTTTTGTTTTTCTCCCTTCAGATGTATATAAACCAATCCACTGAAACTGATTTCAGTGATGATGTACAATTAAAAGAATAATATTCTCTCCCTTATCTTCTTTCTCCCTTTCTTCTTTTCCTTCTTGCGTAGAGAGATAATAGTGCTGAAAAGTTTTTTTATTGTCGTTAGCTTTACTCGTCTTTATCGTTCGTGATTGTTTATATCGCGCGTCCAGAAGCCCAACAGAAAACCAGTGAACAGAATAACAAAATGAAATCAATGAATATATACCTTTTTGTGATTGATTACAAGTGAAGGTGTAAAAAAACGAGAAGGATGGAGGTTGGAAGAAGGAAGAATGATTTATTGTAAAATATATATTAACGAAGCGTATATATATATATATATTTACCAAAGTAATGTTTTATAGGAGGGAAGAAAAAATATTGTTGACGTTGGTGGAGGAAAAGAGAAGAGAAGAAGGCGGGAACGAGTTTTTGTATTTCTCCCGTAATAAAAATATATATATATGTATATATATATATAATTATTATTATTTATTTTTATTTATTTATTTATTTTATTTTTTTGGTTCCCTTTTTTTATTATTCCTAATTATTTCTTTAATTCCCAAGCAGGGCAACGCACCACAAAAAAAAGGAAAGAATACAATTTAAAATTTCTTAATCGCGGTGAACTTATTAGGAACAGGAAATCATAAAGGGGTATACGCGATTGTGTCGCAGACTCGTTATAAGCAAAAAAGTAAAACAGCACTTCTATCCGAAGCGACGCTAAAACACGAAGAACTCACGCCACGCACACCGAGAAAGGGAAGTGGTAACAAACCAAAACAACGCCAGAAGGAACGAAATCCCGATTCCACTTAATTATTCCTTTTCGTCTAAACTTTTTATCTTATCTGCACGCTCCCGTCCACGATTGGTCTGATCCCCGTTGCCGTGGTTGCTGTGGTTGCCGACGACGATAAAAACAACGCCAGAACAGAATAAACCACCACTCACCCACTCTATCCCTCGTGCCAATCTCGTTCTATAACTCCCGGTCAATGAGTGGTATTTCAATGATATATATACTACGGTCGCTAACTATCTAAAGTATACCAATTGACTTTGAATAAATACTACTCCTATTTTTATTATTATTATTATTATTATTTGTTATTATTTGTTATTATTTGTTATTATTCTTTGAAGAGGGTGAGAAGAATAACAAACTGATTACCACGGTGATAGAGCAAAGAGAAGCGGGGGAATTGAATAAAGAAAGAAAGAAAGAAAGAAAGAAAGGAAGGAAGAAAGGAAGAAAGAAAACAATTGCGAACGTCTGAACAGGCAAGTCCTCAAGGATGAACAAAGGTCTTTGAAAAAAAAACAAAAAAACCCTCATATATGATAGAGCTGAAGCTATCTTCGGTGGGAGCGCTACTCTGGTAGTTCCTATAGAGACGCAGCGGTGTCTCCCTATTATCTTTATTTATTTATATACCGTATATATCGGCAAAAAATTGTAAATTGTAAATTTACCAATCCACGACACTACAAATCGTAAATCGTGATATCGTGTAGAGTAGTTGAGGCTCTAACTATCTTTTCTCTAGATTGTCTAATTGGGGCTAATCGGCTATCAATTCTTGATACAATTTTTGAAAATCTCCTTATTATTATTATTATTATTATTATTATTATTATTACTACTAACCACCATTATTATCGTCGGCGCTACCTTTTTGGTGTCCCTTACGTGATTCTTCTTGTTTGATATTATTACTCTTACACTACCTTATTCTGTCGACGCTCTTTCTTTTCCAGTGTATTAAATGGTCGTCATGACAACCGAGGTCGTATACTACCACGCAGACGGACGGGAGCAGAATACATACAAGAATAACAACGCCAGATCCCTTCTCTCTCTCTCTCTCTCTCTCTCTCTCTCTCTCTCTCTCTACTCTTCTCGTTCCCGCGAAATACGCTTTGATACCATTTTCTCTTTTTACCACACACACAATGATTTCTGCGCTAAACCACTTTCACGTTCTCTTTCAATTTTCAGAATAATTTCCCTCTCTTTTTTTTCTTGCAGAGTGCGTCTGCCTCAGATCGCGAACAGGGAACAACCAAAACACCCCAAGACCAAAAAGAAAAAGAAAATAAAGGAGAAGAGAGGAAGAGTGGGATGTTGTGCACATGATTGCGCGATTCGGTCACTCCTCGATACGAAAAAGAGGCAAAAACAATCTCTAATTGGCCAATCCAAGACAACAATAATTATACACCGAGTGGTTATTGTTATCTAAAAAAAAAAAAAAAAAGGGTAGAAGTTATTGTATAAAGACAGAGACTCAACTCTCTCGCTTTGTGATTGTTTTTTTTTTTTTCCTTGTACGTGTAGCAACGCACTAATCAAGACTTTTGGTGATAATAAGGAATAAAATATCGACAATGACCAGGGCAAGGGTAAGGGACCGTCGGGCAGTAACGCGAAGATAAGTAGTAGAACCCATGTTAGAAATTTTTTGGTGTGAACCAGAACGGGAATGATAACTTGAAAGAGGAATAGATGGCTTAGACACTTCTGCTCTCTTTATAGAATGTAAATGTAAAAATTTTTCTTCGTATAACTCAAATCACGATAATCGATACGCGCTATAAATCTATAATACATAATAATAATGATAATAATAATTGGTAATAAGAACCATCCAATTCGGTAGTAACAAGGAGAGAAAGGGAAATATCTAAACGTGGGCACTTTTTCAGGTGACAAGAAAAAAAAATAACGGGCATGATCAGTTCTGGAAACAAGAGCCCACAGGTAAAAAAATTTCAATTGAGTACTCTTTCAAGAAACGTCAACAATTCATTAAAAATACAGTTTGAGAATGAGATATTACCGTACTTTTGCTGTATATGTGTGTGAAGAGACAAGACATAGAACGAATATAGAAGATATCTCTAAAGTAAAGGTCATTCGTACTCGAGAAAAAACTCAATACGTTGTATAAATAAAAATAAAAGAAAAGAAAGAAAAAGAAAAAAAAATTTTTTCCTTTTTTATAACTTGACGCATCTGCTTTCAATTTCTTGTGCCCTTCTCCAGCAGGTCAGCAGTTGACGACCTTGATGGGATACGTTTCTTCCAATTGCGGGACCCTGGGCGGCTTGGCTGGCGGCACTACCTAGGAACCACCTCCAACCCGACCACCTTAAGTACGTCATTAGCGTACGCCAGAACGTACTTGCTCGGGTGCCACGCTACGGCCAATGATGGATGATGGTTATTTATCGTGTGCACGTACTCGCCGGTCTCGACATGCATCTGTGAAAGATATGCGGTCAGCAAGGATGGAGAATAGAATAAAGAATTTAAAAGAAAGGAGATATATATTAGGCACTCACAATATCTATCGGCATAACCTCATCACTGCCCGCTGCTAGAAAGCTGCCATCAAAGCTGAACCAAGCGTCCTGATCGGGTGGTCCGCTTTATCGAACGTACGCACGCAGACCCAATCCTTCGCGTCCCAAAGGGCCACTAAGGCGTCACTACCACCGGTGGCGAGATACCGGCCGCGAGGGTCAATCTCGGCGCAGAAGCATGCGCTCGCGTGAGCATCGAAGCTGTACAGGACGTTGTGCGAAGGGTGTTCGCGGACCTTGATGATGCCGCTGCCGTGGGTTTGGAAGAGAAGGTCGCCGGACGGGGAGAATGTGATTTGATTGGTCTGAGTTTGTGAAGAGTCGGTTAGTATCAATCTATCCAAACCCGCAAAGTAAACACGAAAAGGTGGGGGTCAAACCTGGCCGGATTCTTCAACGGTAGATACGATGGCATTTTGCCGCAGGTCGATGAATTTGATTTGGTCATCCTATGATCATTAGGTCATACTGTATATTAGCAAACGGTTTCGCAAATACCTAAAAGTGCGGTAGCAACGAGAATGCAAACTCTCACCTTTCTGCCAACCGCCACTTGGTAACCATCGGGATGGTACGTCAAGGAAATGTTGTCCGCGCCTGTCTTTATTTCCGCCGTTGCCTTCGCAGCTGTTGCACGGATAGGAAAAGAAAAAGGAAAATCCTGGTAAGAAAAAAGTGGAGGAATAACAGGTATTTCTCGAATAATCGTGTTTGCTTTCGGGCGGAAAAAAAGGTGTGATTTGGTTGGTTTGATTTCAGTGTGGCATACTCCTGTAGTCCCAAAACTTGACCGGCCCGCCGCCGCCGGATCCGCTGCTGTCACCGCCGCCGCAGTCTGCCAGCTTTTCCGAGTGCGTGGATCCCATGCGACTTTCTCTACGACCTGTACCCCAGTGAGTTTGAACTCGGTCGCGTACCTGGTATCCGATTTCTCCGGGTTTAAGACTCTGACGACACCGCCCGGTCCTCCCGTCGCTATCCGCGTGCCCATGTTGTTCCAGCGACGGTGCGCACTGTCGAACCAAGGAAGGAGCTGGTGGTGGCGAGAATTGGGTCGGCGTAGGCGCGGTGCTGGAGGTCGCCGAAGAATTTACCGCTCGTTGCGCGGGAGACGTATTTGACGTTTAGTTGCGACGACATCTCGGGTAACTTGTAGGTTGTTGAAGTTCGAATATATGTAGTGGATTGAGATGTGTTCAGGAAAAAAAAAAAATACTAGAGAGAGGCAACGCTTTAGAAAACATGTATATATAAATACTGAAGATGTCAAAGTTACTCGCATATAGAAGCAGAGAAGGGTGAAAACAGAAAAGGACAATCGTTAAGAAAAGGAAAAGAAAGGAAAGAAGAGGATAGATGGTGCTCAGGTGATCTATTAAGAATGTTCTGGTATTCGTGAGCAACCGACAGTCGTGAACAGCGAGCCGACAAAGAAGGAATGAATGACGATGATAGTTTTAGAAATTTATAAGAGATGATGCATGAAAATGAAATAAATGGGTTGGGAAAAAAGGAAAAAGAAAAGAAAATTTTTCTTACTCCGGTTTCAGATTTTTCGGTGGTTGTTTTTCTTTTTTGCTTTTTTTCCTCATTGGCCGGAAAAACTTTGTTCCCGTTTCGGCTCAAAAAACTTTATTTTATTTAATTTTATTTTATTTTTTTATTTTTTTTTTTTCTGATATCACGACAATCGCCAGGGAACAAAGAAAACAAAAAGAGAGAGAAGAACCAAAGCAAGCAAAGGGTATCGAGGTACTTCGACTTTTGCATGCTGGCGACTAGAGCTTCCATACATTCAGAAGTACCCCGGTACATCTCAAAACGTTACGTTCCTCTGGCAACAGCGCAGGGTAAAAAAGAAAAGTGACCACGCCAAAGGTCTTCTATTGACGACGACGACGACGACTACCCTGATCTCTGAGTGCACACGATCTGGATAATATCTAATTTAATTATTTCAAACAATGTCACCAAGCATTCCCGATTTGAAGTGTTACTTCACGACCGGTCCTTTACTGACGCAGCCTTCCGAGATTGAGAAACGGAGGCCGTACACAACCCTCCACGACCACGTCTTTCAGCACCAGGTATTTTGTATAACCGGCTATGATTTTGGAGAATCTTCTGGTTGACCCCGCCACTTTTAATACAGGTCGACCTTCTCCTGCCCGTGGAGTGTACGAAATCATCAAGCAGGACCTGTTCAACAGGATACAAAATATCCAGTATCATCGGATTTTCATGCCTCTTGGAGGCATCTTTGAGAAACCATTCTACACAAAATATATCAGGATGGGTTGGTACCTACAAGATCTAGAAGAAAGCTGAAAGAGAGAGAGAGAGAGAGAAAACAATGTATATCTCTTTCATTTGACGATCTCAACAGTGCGTCAATAACACCATTCTTCTGAAGCTTAGGGAATATCATGATGCTCTCTGATGGCGAATTGATGTTGACGACATCTTCTGCTTGTACGATGGTTAGTGCTCTTACGAATCGACCTATTCCTAGATATCGAAAAAGGTAGAGGGCTCCACCATTAATACGTATGATACTAGGTATTCTCCACCTCTCCGTCAGGAAGGAAATGTACGAGAAAGCGGGCCTCGTCGGTGTAACAGCAACCTTCGGAGGCAGGGGCAAGGACAGGTGGAGTGAGTTTATTTTCTCCTATCCTTTCGAGTCCCTTTTGGAAGTTCACTGCTAAAGACACCTATCCATCCTTTCAAGTCATCGAATTTAATCTGCGAGAATCTTTCATGGTCCACGGCCGCAAAGCGTTCGACCGTCTCCTCTGGAGCTGCAAAAACGTCTTCAAAACAAACCAGAGGTGGCTCTTCTGCGACCTGAACCAAAAGGCAGTAAAAAATAACAGCAACTATGGCGAATCTTCCGCCGAAGCTGTGGAGGGCTTTCGGTGCCGGCGCTGCTACGAATGTCCACGCCGGATATCAAAACATCGGCTTCACGGTTCAAAATCCCTGCGCTCGAGCCGCCGGTCTACCCGACGGAGACGCAGGTGCTTCTCGACGAGGATTTAAAGAAGACGGCTTTCTTGGATTGGGCGATGCACGTGCACGAGTGGATTGCGCTTGCGGACGTATTTGCAGACCGTCTGCCTGTTGAAGATAACATAGACGCATATCTGTCACGCTATGTGGTAGAGCAGAGCAGCGAAGTCAGCCTTAGCTCTCCAAATACTACGAATGGTAGAGAAATCACGAGGGTAAGATGGAGGGGCTTCCTGCCAGGACAATGGACAAGGGAGCTTTTCGGACTATTAGGTATAGGATGAATCATGCAACGCCAGTTTTTTATGTTTGAATTGTTATCATTTTCACTAATGCCAGTTAAAGCACACTAACGCCAGAAAACGAGTGGTCCGCTATTGCCGTCCACGGGTTTGCAAACGCGCCGGTAAGCTGGAAAGGTAACCAGCACAGCGCATTAGCTGGTGGCTTCGGTGGCGAGAACATCATCACCGCAATGGTACTGCCTCTAGGTTCTTCAAAATCCGTAGACAAGCAAGCATCAGGGAAGACGAAAAAGAAAAAGAGCGGAGGGGCAAAAGCAAAACGTGACTCAGATGATGCCATGGAAATCGACTCTGGGGAAGGGTCT
Source organism: Pezizomycotina sp. ARF18 (assembly GCA_002224055.1). NCBI lineage: Eukaryota > Fungi > Ascomycota > Pezizomycotina sp. ARF18. The sequence continues at coordinate 33,448 of AZLU01000212.1, forward strand.
CGCTCTGCTGTAGCACCCCGATCGGAGCAAATCATAGATAACTCCGACAATACCCCCACTCCGAAGCGACGTTTCATGATGTGGGAAGTTGTTGGAAGTCGCGATGAGCATTCCTGAGAAAATCACCTGGGAAAAAAGGCTCGGAGGTTTCATGTAGACTAAAGTACTATAAAAGGTAGATAGAATGTATAGATTATACCGAGAATGTTCTTGAAAATTCAATCTTACATGGATGTCCCACTTCGGCTAGATACCCGATTTTATGTAGTCTTTTTTTATTTAATGTACAAGCCGAAAAGAGAAAAAAACTTCCCGAAAAAAGGATACGGTAAGAGTTCTCTTTCTGAGCACTTTTAAGACACTCCTTCCTCAGGTTTTTGAAATCCGTGAAAATACTATGTACCGAGACAAAAGGATATCAGTATTCGCTCGTGTTAAGTCGATAATCTGAAGCAGGAATGGCTCGGGGGAAATCGGCACGTGGGGTAAATCTCACCTTTTTTCGAAAGTTGTTGAGATCGTTGGCCGTCTGTCGTCTCACAAGCTTTGCGACCTCCGAAACATTCGGACTCCCCGAAGTTTCTGTCAGGATCGAGGAGGCTGCAGCTGGAGTTTGAGCTTGTTGGTCTTTCCGCGTGTACGTCAACAGTCGTCTCGACCCTGTAAAGTCCGAACCATCAGCGTGCTCAAATCTCCAATCCAACTGAACCACAAAAAAAAAAAAAAAAAAACTTACATTTGTTGAACACTTGTACGCATACGTACGACGTTTCCAGCCGCGGATGGTTGGAATACCCAGCGGCGTATAATCTTCATTTGCCATCGGCATCCACAGACATAGCTTGCCGCCGATGACCAGATGGTCCACTGCGAATTGTAGTATATCGACCAGCATGGCGTCGAAGCTATACGGCCGCTTCGGGTGGACGTAATCCGGTACCTGTAAATGAAATTATCTATTAATCCAATGAATTGAGAGTCAAACATGGGATAAAAGCATATGGATGTTTTTCATTACATACAAATGCTGCTGAACGCCATCTACCACAAACGGTACCTTCGGCTTTGAAGGATCGCGCTGCCTAAAACCTTCAACCCTTCGCGGACGCCGTACGGCGGGTCGCAGACGATAGCGTCGAAAAGGATAGGCGTATGCCAGCCCCTCCCCCCTCATCATCCGGCCGCAGGGAAGACCTCAGGGGACTATTCGTCAAATCGCTGACGAAAGTATCCAATATCCACCCTTGAGGCCGTACTGGTCGAAATTACCCCGTAGCGAGCGGCCGCCTTTACCGCGGATAGCGCGCCCGTCGATGTCGGAGCCCATGGTAACAGCGCCGAAGTGTGCGCAGGCCAATAAGAAAGAACCCGTGCCCACAAAGGGGTCGTATATTAGCTTGCCCGGCGCGGCGTGTGCGAAATTTGCGGTTATCAGGGATAACTCGGCATCCATGGATGTTGTTCCTATGTAGTGCCGCTTCTTGAGGTCGAACGTGTTCGAAAGGTGGCGGGAGCCCGTGCCTACTAAGCGACCTAGGAAGTACCGGCGGGTATATCTTTTGCTGTCGCCGTCGTTAACCTCGTCATCTTGTCCCTCTGTATCACCCTCCATTGCATCGGATCCCCCATTCACTGCAGCTTCAGACTCCACCGAAGCTCCCGCCCCGTGCGCGGCTTGCACCAGGTTCGCTTCCGTCCTTATTATAGTCCTAAGCTCCCTATAGTCGTATTCCTCCACCACGCAAAAACTTCATCGGGATTCTTCATCAGTATCGGCCCCTCGAGGCCGTGTATTTAAAACTCTCCATGATCTCCCGCTGCTCCTCCGTCGAGCGTTTACCGCCGTAGCTGTCGAACTCGAACCTGAAGCTCGCCTCGCGGTATTTCTCCAAGAAGCCATATTTAGCCATCCGCGCGCGAACGTCGGCATGGAGCTCTTCGTACGTGCTTCCCGCGCCCATATTTCGTAGATGGCTTTGCCCAATATAGATCGCCGGATGAGCTTCTTTGCGTCTTCAAGGGAGTTGAGGGAGATCACCGCGTACGGAGACTGAACTGTTGGAGCGAGGTTAGAAAAGGGGCAAAAAATGAAAGAAATGCGAGGACAAAGAAGAGAAGTTTTTTTTTTTGGTAACCTTTTCTTCATAGTCGAGGAGCTTGAAGTCTAATTTCTCAAGCTCTGCTAGCGTCTGAAGCTCCGGCAGCTTGAAGGACGAGTGTGGGACTTGCGCAAATCTGAAGAGGAAATCCATAGTTCGATGTTGTTGAAGCTATAAGATGATCTGAAGCTAATTAATGATGTTTCTTCAAATGAAAGGAATATACTGCTTTGTGGGAAGAGCCTGTGCGTGCTGTATAATCTATAATAATTGTATATATAAGCGAGAACTCTTTCCCCTTTAGAGTTTTGTGATAGATGGAGCTCTTTTTATTCTCAACGTTAGAAATCGGTCTAATACTTTGTATGAGCAAGAACTAGATAGCCTACCTAATATGCTGACAGGCCCAGAATACCCTAATATCTTTCGGGCTTGAAGGGACAAAGAAATGAAGTAGATAAGTCAATAAAATGATACTGCTATTGATGACTAAGTGAACATTTACCATGCCTAGAGGTATTTCTGTGCTGTATATATATAAAGGATCAAGTGCTACAGTTATTCGAGGCATCTTATGGCCCTCTGTCGAGACAATCCATACCTTCTTTAAGAAAGTTATCGCATGGTTTTTTAGCCCCAATGGGAGATTAAAGATCGAGTGAAGGCAAAATACATAGACTTGCCATAGGTGCATGAAATAGTTTTTTTTTTTTTTTTTTTTTTTTTGGGGGGGGGGGGGGGAATATTTACTAAGAATTTATAGACTCATGATATACAGGAAACAGTTCAAGGGGTTAATAGAATAAAGCAAAGAGTAATATGATTCATCTCGAGATGCTAGACAAAAGATATATTATTATCGATAAGTATAGATGCCGTTATATATAAAAGTGGAGATACTTTGAAATTCGTCCGTTTTCGCACCCGTATTACATTTCATTTCTTGCAGTGATTAGGGCCCTAAAATAATAATAATAATAATAATAATAACAGGGAATAGGACTTCGAATACATGCGAGATTAAGGAATTCGAACTCGAGTTTCAAAAATAAATGATAAAGGTGTATGAGGGTTCAGGAGCAATATAATAGGCCCTGAACCTCAAAGAATCGGATAATAATGACGCGCAGATGGACGGGTTGCAGGACAAAACCACCGAAGGGAATGCTTAATGAATTAGGTCGAAATGAATAAAAATTAAAAAAAGGCCAAATACTAATGAAATAACGATAATCGTCGTAACAACTGAAATCCCACAAATGCAATGCAAACCGCAACATTCTGGCACTCATTCACGTTCCAAGGATCTCAAGCACTTTTTAGACTCAATGGAAAATATCAATCCGGACAATGTCGAGCGAAAGAAAGCTTCCCAGACTCGGGAGCCATATTCGTAAACTTCGTGGACCAAGAAAAAGGAAGAAACAAACCCCAAGAAACAATCAACCCAAGTCCCAAAAGTATATCCAAAGACAAGCGGCTAGCGAAAAAAACATACTAGAAAGATGTGCAACCATATAAACACCAAGAAGCTCCAAAAAATTTATGAATGTAAATGATGTATATATATAGGAGGGGGAAAATGATGAATATAATGATACAACTGTAATGAGCAAGCTCATTTCGCTAAGAGACGGGACCGGAGTTATTAAGCCATTGCGATGGAGAGCTCATCGCCAAAATATCGTTCAAGATGGCGTCCGTTTGTTCCGCGTTCATGGGATCAAGGTCGAGCCAATTCATGTCTTTCGGCGTCATACCCGTTACTCCCATCGTGTGATCAAAGCCGCCTTGAACGAAATTATTGTTCAGGATTGCCGGGTTTGCCGTGTCTTCAGGGGGTGAGTTGAAACTCGACGCATGATTCGAGGGCGTGGTATGAGCGGAGATATTACCGGAACCCGGTATTTCCATCGTGCTTGGGGAAGATGTAGTTTGTGGAGAACCATCTGTTCCCATTCCTGCAGAATTTTGAGATTCCTGCATACGCTGCAGTTTTTCATGGGAGAGTGACATTACTGTGCGCTCACAGTAGAGGAACGGCGCGGTGGTAATGTTTGGCAGTTCCTCTTCACTATTGGGTGAAGTCTGCGAGTTGTTACCCATCTTGGGGATGTATTCGGGACGGATTCTCTGGGTCGACGTATATTTCGGACTGTTTCTTATTAGTTAGTGCTGGTTTATTTACGGAAGATGGTGGTGTGCATCGCGCCTACCAATCCCTTCTTCATTCCGTAGGGGAATTTCGAATTGTTTGCTGGAATATCCAAGCTTCCAGTAAGGTCAACGTCCAGCTGGACGAGGAATGACTCGACCAACGGGTTCATCTTCTTCATGTGGACATTACACTGAGAAGAAACTGGAGCGACGAACGGACTGGCTCATCGCGAGGGCGACTCTTAAGGTACTGAACAAACACCCTGGCAGCGACGTAGAGACAGAAAGAAATGAAAGGATTCATCTGCGAGGGAATTTGCCCGAAAAGAAATTAGCCAAAAAAAAAAAGGTTATTCACTAAATTAACTTGAAGTCCTTCAGAACGTACCGCCGTTAAGTCCATGTGGCTGATTGTGCGCATGATCGAAGCAATTTCGGTCGCAGCGGTGATACACGAATTTTTGACTCGGCAGAAACAGAGGCAGGCAATCGATTCTTGTCTGCCTTGAAGATTGCTGCTTGATGCAAGCAAATTGTTGACGCATGGATATTCATGTTGGTAAAAACAATGTTTGGATCGGAAATCCCGTTTGGTAAACGGAAATGAGACGTAGCGATAAGGCAGTGGTGAGTAATATATGATCCATATGGCGGTGACGCCTCCAAAATTCTCCATTCAAATCCTCATCCCGATCATCTGGATCTGGACGATGGAGATGAAGCAGATTGCGGCGAAAAGAGAGGCCATCATGACAACACCAGCAAAAGGCGACAATGTGGAAGCTCCCTCCATTGTCATTGCTTCTTTCAGCGTCAAGGTCTTTTGAGGACATCCGCTGTGGTATGCCTCGCTAGAGGTAGGTAGATTTGTTAAGATCTGATAAGATACGTAATGGTTAGCCTCCCAAAGAACGAAAAAAACTAGAAACTCAAAGAATTTAGGAGAATCAGAAAGCGCGTACATCTCTCTCGTCAATTATCATCGGCCAACCCGTGCCTATCGAGGCGTAGCGGTCTGTGCAAAACGTCATCCAAAACGTCCTCCGACGTTCTTCCCTTTCAATCCAATCCTTTGGAGGTGCAAGGCATTGCTTAACATCCAATCCGACACCATCCAAACGGTGTAAACCATCATTTGACAAAGCCTGACAGCTCTCCCAGTCGAAAGCCAAGCGCGAGGAAAGTACATTTGCTTAAACTCGTACGTTGTTAAGAGGCCCCACGTTTGGGCGAGGGCGACTAGTATGATCCCTTCACCATGACCCCTTAATTCCGTTTCCTCGGCGTATTTACGGGCTCGTCGATAGAAAAGTGTTTGAAGACTTGAGTATTTCTCTGACACAGATGCAGCCAAAGTCCACATTGTGTATCTAAGAGCGATGGCGGCCTTTGGTTTGGTGGTAGGACAAGGTTGCGTAGTACCGGTTTTATGGACAACATCAAGGACTGCGCACACTTGGTGAAGTATAGCTGCTCCCTATTTTGGACATTATTGTTTGTAAGCTTCGTTTCCATGACCTTTTCATCGGATCCATTCACATAGAAAGGGGAATTATCGTCGACATACAATTCATCAATGATATGTTGTTCGGGAAGGGCTTCCTCCAGGCCCATTTGCATCATATCCCACGACATCGGGATATCCTGCATGGGATTGCAGGTACATCTGGTACGGGTAAACCCGTACTAAACCCTCCATTCTGAGGGAATATCCCACGATGCATGGGATCATCCATGCCGCATATCTCAAACGTCTCCAAGCGTGCGAGTGGATTTGTCGTAGAAGATACATTGAAATTGGATGCGGTTTGATATGCAGGCTGTTGCGGATGCTGTTGCTGTTCGGGAACGGGGTCTTGTGTCTTGAGGAGGTTTCAACTTGGGCAAGTCGAGCTTCAAGCGCCTTGACGTATCCACGCTTCGGTCCACTTTTCTTCGGACCTCATCGTATGAACTAGTATAATTTAGTTAGCTGATTATCCTAATCTAGAATATGAAAACTAATTGAGAGTGGCTGTGGTAATATACGACGACGACTCCGCATAAAAAAAAATAAAAAAAAACCTAGCTCCTCCAAAATTAACTTACCAGACATGGCTTAAGCGAGTACATGTGCCGCAGCTGGACGAGTTCCATCGCATTTGAGCTTACGCTTACGACAAACCACGCAAGCTATCCGCTTCGGGCGTGGAATATCGTTGCCGTCTTGCGTAGAGGTGGAATTGCGATGCCCTTGACTTTGCCCCTCCTTGTTGAAAAATCCTCATTGGGGTTGTTGAAAGAAGGCGAATTGTCGCCTTGAGAATTCCCCCCACCAGAAGAAGAATCGTTTGATTGCATCCCGAGTAATTCCTCAGGAAAAGCAACGTCCTTCAAATTTGGGTTGTGCTATTTTTTCAGGTATCGGTTCTAAGGAGAATAAAATAAGAAAATTCGGTCCGATTCCCCGTGGGCTCTAAATGGTATTCGGTTTTGCTATGCTTCTTACTTCGTTCCTCGAATATACTATACTAGCCTTATATAAGTCGTCCTCGCTCCCAATAAACAGCTCTTTGAGAATCCTAATATCCAGTAGTCCTCAGAGGATCGCTCCGGCGGAAGATTATATAGTCGTGCGAATAGATCGTTTTTCTGAAAGAATAGTTTGCCAGCTTTCGAGCAAGTACACTTGATGATAAAATTGAGTTGATGAAGGTCTTAGACGATAAAGAAAAGGATTGAAGATACTTTTTGAGATGGACAACAAGTAACGAGATTGAATATAAATATCTGCCAGAGCCAGCCACTTAGATAGAAGTAATGACCCTTTTTCAACCCCTCTGCCGAAAATACGGTGATGTTTTAAAGAGATAATCTCGGAAAAGATGTCGAAACGAGAATGCTGGGAGTTCTACTCCGCTTCCAAAACGTTAAAGCTCCTTAATATCGATCTATCAGAGGAGGCAAAATGGGATAGTGCGCTAAGGAAAAAAAAATTTTGTAAGTTAGAGCAAATTTTGATTTAAAAGGAGAAGAAATAGTTTGAAAAAAAAATGAAAAAAATGAAAAAAATGAAAAAAAAAAAGGAAGAGTGAAGTGAGAAAGAGATATCTTTCCGAAGGGAGAAATAAAAAAAGGGTGGATGTCTGACTTTTCTTTTTTTTACGTATACGTATGTATTTCGGATTTAGCGAAAAAGATATTATAATAAATATTTATATATACGTATATTCCTTGAATTCATGAAAAAAAAAACTAGGAAGAAAAAAAAAAAAAAAAAAAAAGAGAGAAGGGTATTGTGCAGAACGTGAGATCCAAGCCTCCGGAAATAGAGAGAAAAGGTACAGCGGCACAACAAAAACCCTTGCGGACGTAAAGCAACTATTTAGATACTGCTATAGGTAGATAAATCTTATTTAGTTTTTATTAGGTTCAGATTGAAATAAAATACCTGAATACAAACGTATCGTGTGAATGTATGAGAATGATTAAATGATTTGTGATGGAGGGTGAAAAAAAAAAAAAATATACGAAGAAATTTATATCCCATTTATTTATTTTATATTATTTTATTTTATTTTATTATTATTATTTTTTTTCTTTGGACAAATATTTTTTTTGCTTTCTTTTTCAAGAGATACTTCTCTTTTCTATAGCGAATGTATATATACATTGGAAAAGTTGTGAGGGGTGTATGAATTATATTGTAAAATATAGGTAAGTGACCTACCTATACTTCTTTTTATTTCCTCGTCTTTTTTTGCATTATTAATTCTATATACTTGTATATATATATTTTGTTTCTTTTTTCTTTTCTTTTTATTTCAGAAAAGAGCAACGTGGGGAGAAAAAAGGAATACCAACCAACCGCAACTAAACGGAAAAGGTTTCAAGCATCGTTCTCGAACAAAAAAGTCGTGAAAGCCTACCAATGACTTTTGGCCGTCTCAAGTGATTTATACCAAGTGATTTCGCGTTCACCTCGTGTCTTTCTTCCTGGCTCTCTCAATTGGAGGTACACGAAATGCAGCCGAAAATGATTCGCAGAAATTGATGCAAATTCATGTCCACTTGACTCTTAGGCTAACTTTTGGAGAAGTATACAGCCTATCGAAAGGACATGACCTTCAAGGGCGTTCCATCTTGAGCTCGCGAATGGTCAAAGTTTTGTGTTAGTGATTGTATCCTCGGCGATCTTTCAATAAAAACATCGACGTAATAAACCTCGAATTTAACACTGCTCGCGATGACGAACATACATCATTGCATCTCTTTAATTGAGAAAACCATGCTTCCACCTCAGCATCGCCAAAGTCCTCCTCTCTTTCAAAAGAGGTGATCATGATCTCACGAAGGAAATTGGAATAAATTGCAATGCAAAGTGGCTGAGTTCGTAGGAACCTAAAGAAGCTCCCCTATATTAGTAATATACATGGACAAAATAAGCAGGCTATCCTTACCTCGGCGAAAGAGGAAGAAAAAAGGTTTGCTAGTTTCACGTTGGCTTCTGACAGCTTCCCCCGTCTCAGGCTCAGAAATAATAAGTGAAAACTATATACGGGTTTTTGTGTGCTGCTTTTTAGCAAGTGGAAGGTTGGGGGGGGACTAATTTCTTTTTTTCTTTTTCTGTTATAATAATCCTTAGATCCTTTTTAGCTGAGGATAAATGTCCCAATTGAGCACAGAAAAGCGACTTTGTGTGATATAAACGATGTCCATGACTCATTACTATTGGTACATGATGCTTTTGATGATGGCGATTGGCGCTTTCTTTTCTGGCTTAAATTTGGTCAATTTTTTTTTTTGATTCTTGCTTTCTCGACAGTCAGCAAGATCTATTTTATCATTACTTGTTATTCTTTACTTTTTGTACCTCCTTTGATGCTTTTCATGTGCAACCATGTACTCCACACAGATCTCCTACGGGCGACGGAAGCCCCTTCGAAATGCAAGAGAATACTCTTCTTTTCTCTTCGAGTCCACGTTCTCTCGGTTATCATCGTCCCCTTTCGGCCAAGTGTCTGAAAGAAAATATCGTCTTTGTGAAGTGAGGGGTACGTAATGGATGAAAAAGTAACTTTTAGCTGCGCAGCTGCTTGTATCGCAAGTTGGGAAAAAGCCACCTTTTCCACGTCTCGGGCTGGTTCTCCATTTCCTTACGCACTGCTTTTTCAAAGGTAATCAGATCTTTCTAGTCAAAAGATTATCAGGGCGCTGATCCTAGAGATATAAGAGGTACTTACAAAGGGTATTTCTTTTTTAGTGCTAATGTGCCTTGAATGAAGCAATCCATGAGCAACACGCAACGCACCCACGCATGCACCACTCGCTTTTATTATATTTCCATTTTCTTTCCTTTTTTCAGTTTAGCAACGGCCCACGGAACGATAACAATTCCGTGTATTGTTATTTTTCAACCCATGATCTTCGATAAGAATTATTTGGAAAAGGGGAAGGCTTTTCGGAGTTCCCCCGCTGTTCTGGTCTGTACCTGGGAGCTGTATCATGATATCAGTTCACGCAAGCACTCGAGATTCGATTGTTGAAGAGAGAAAAACGATTCAATGCCTTGCTGATATAGATTTTCTCTTTACGTTTATCGATAACGATGTATATAATATCTGCGAGTGTCAGCAAGTCGTCAGTCACTTCAGTAAGTAGCTTTTTTTTTTTTGGAGCGGGGGGGGGGGGGCGCTATGCAGAACCTCATCATCTAAAAAGAATCCCTGAAGGATCCAGAACCTCGAAATTCATACAAAGATTCAGACGACGCCGGCTTGGATCATTTTGGGTGTTTCCCCATTTTCAGATAGGTACATTACGTTTTTTTTTTTTTTTTTTTAAAAAAAAAAAAAAAAAAGATTCAAGGTGCACGCGTGCTCCCGCTTAAATGGATAGTCCTCATTGAAATGTATACTTCCTTGGAAAAGAAGAAAGCGAAAGAAGCAAAAGAAAAGGAAGCTTCTAGAAGAAAAATGAATTATGAATAAACAATATATACTCCCGAGTGTGAATATAAAAGTGATCTATATACTCTCATTTGATCCCCTAAAGGGGAAACTAGCGGGAAAAAGGAAAGAAAAGAGAGCAGTCTGCAGGAGGGTGGAGCCACATTTCGGCTCCGAAAGTTAGTCGGACAGGTCCCTAGAGTACCGAAAACTAAGGTAAAAGAACCGAAAGAAAAAGAAAAATATAGAGACGAGAGAATGAATTAAAGGACGAATGGCACGAGGAAACTCGGACCGCATCCTTTGCCATTGGCCTCGCCTTGGGGGTTAGAGAGGCACATTATATAGTACTTGAACTGGTCTTGACGAATATGATCTTATGGTACAATGGGCCTTGTGCTACGATTTCGCAAGTCTAAGCAGGAGAGCATGCATATTGTGCGGAGGATAGCGTAAGATATAGGATAATAATAATAATAATAATAATAATAATAATAAGAAAAACTACGCTAGGATTACGACGAAGGTTCTCCAGATGCAAGCTGCTTGTTTTTCCGGCCGTATATTCTAGGTCGTGGTTCAACAACCCATTTGTTAAAGTTGCCAACCTTCCTCGTCTTCCAACCACCTTTCGCCTGTAGCAGTCGTCAGCATAAGAATAGCCTTTGGGCACACTGCGTGAACCAATTCAAGCGCGCATGCCGAAAAAAAAAAAAGAAATGAATTTAAAAAAAAAAAAAAAAAAAAAAAAAACCGAAATAAGTTGAAAATACAATAAAATGAAGTAAAAAGTAAATCCAAAACAAGAAATAAAAGAAATCCCCATAGCATGGCCAAACCGGCGACACCGACATGCAAGGTTTTTGGAAAGTGAGAAACACTCCAATGAAGCGGAGCTTATGTAGCTCCTGTTTGAGGGGTTATTGGGCAACCGATCCAAAAGCTTGAAGGGTAGAAACCGAAAGGAGGGAACGCTAAATGAAGAGGTTCTTTTGAATAAAAGGAGAGCTCTCTGTTCGACTTACCAGTTTACCCCATGGGCTCACAGGATGTACATTACCCTTCGACTTGCCACGGCCTCACCGTGAGGGTGATCGACTGCAGAAGAGAAGAGGACACGTCAGTATTTAGTGGTAGACACCGAGGTGAATAACTTGCTTCTGCCTCAGCTTCATTTCCTTTCCCCCTCCTGCATGACTCCTCCGTGCATCAGAGCTAGTGATTGGTTGGGAAAGAGCGATAGAACATACCGGCATTCATGGCCATTCCTCGTACGTTGGACGTATACCAAGCCACCGGCTGCGTCCTGCTTTACCTAATTGCCGGTGCTGCCAGTCTGGGTTGCTAACGACACCAATGGTAGCTGGTGCATCCCTTGACACACGCCTAATTTCTCCGCTCTGTAATTTGACAGTTACCCATTTCTCCTCATCTTTCCCAACGACAATGCCATGGGTCCCAGCAGCTCTGCAGAACTTTGCACCCTGGTTGGCTGATGATCCAATGGCCATAACGACGCAGCCAATGGGACCATATGTAGCGGCAGGCAGTTGCCTCGAAACGCCGTCCGTGCTGCCAGCATACCAGGATCAATAATGCCGCCCATGCTTGCCAAGAGGTCGTCCGGTATCCCAGCTCGGTAACTTGTCACCACGTCTCCTGCTCTCAGACCATCCGGAGCCAAAATGTAGCTCTTCTTTTTGTGGCCGGATTCGTTATCAATGCAATATGACCGCTCCTGTTTGGATCGTACTCTATCCGGTCTACCTTGTGTGCCCTGGTTCTTTTCTTTCAAAAGTCGACGATACGATTCGCCGTTTGTGACCAGCACCGCGGTGGCGAACAGTAACCTTGCCGGTGTTATTGCGACCTCCCTTCCCTTGGCCCTTTTCGCAATTGTCAACGGTTTGAAGGGCCGCCCCTTCCACAGATGCTCGTTTATTGGCCTTCGCAGATGTCGAACTCCTGGTGTCCGCGGCTTGTAGGTTTTTAGCCTAACCTCGCGCTCACGTTCGGGAGGTCTTTCGAAAGTCTGGACATTGATCCTTTTACGCTCCTGCGGTTTTGGAGCATCAGCCTGAGGTTCCCCGACAGCTCCTGTAATAGGATCCACGAAGGAATTTGAAGCCGTTCTATTGCCTCCTCCGTCGACTGTGGAAGTCGCCGGCTTAAATAGGTTCGGGAATCTGTTGACGCGAATCGGACAGAATGCCTATTTGCCGAAAGAGGAAGAGGTATTCGGCGACAATTCCTCGATATACATAGCCGCGACAGCAGCCGATGAAGTGGCTGTAATTGTTGCATTGGCGTTCGTGTTCTGCTTGCGAGCGGCGAAATAAAATCGCAACGGCGGTGATGTCGATGTGTGAAAGGAAGTTGAGGTTAGAAGACCCACACAATTTTTTTTTTTTTTTTTTAAAAAAGAAATTCCAGAACATGTATCTTCACGTCAATTGCACTCCCCTCAAAAACTAACGTGCCGGGCTTCCGCCATGCAAGGGACCAGCTCTTTTCGTTGAATCCTTTCTATGCACGTTATTTTGATACTATTGGTTGGATTTTTTATACCAATATTTCAACTATATACATTCAGTGTTTTAGCTAAAATTAAAAAAAGTAGATTTTGCGGATTTTATTTACTTCGAAAAGATGTGTTAATAATATATTATCAGGGGTGGAATGATGGTCCAGGCCCTTGATGAAGCGTTCTCGATCCTAGAACGAGCAGTGCCTTATCTCAAAAGTTTATTTATCTCGACTGAGTAGCTTAGAGGCTGGCCCACAGGCTCTTGATCAGAAACTCTCGTTTTACAAAGACCTAGATGGTCAGTGCTTGTGCCCCACTGTTGAGCAAAATGCGAAAGCATGTACTGAATTGCTACGCGTGCACCTGAGCATCAAGTTAGCTTGAGGGCCGATCTTTACACTCTCCCAGCGCTCTTCGGACAAGAAGGTGCTTTTCGAGGGGACTAAAGCTTCTAAAATGAGCGAAAGCAGTACGTCTCTTGTTGATAGCACAAGTTCTAGTAAAAGGAAGTAAGCTAACATTCTTTAAAGCGCCGGGAGATCACTCTATTTGGGAGATACCCAGTAATAAGGAAGATACCGATGGTAGGTTAAGACCAGGAATTAGAAAAGTAAAGTATCCTTTCGAAAATAATTTAGAACAGCAAAGTTGATGATAATCACAGCAACGTAGGGCTCATTACTCCAAAATATTACGGTAGCCTGAAGGATGACCCTGCCATTCAAGAGAGGGTTAAGCGAGAAGCTTTCGCCGTGAGACGAATGAAGGCGCTTCAGGGCAATCAGCGTGGAATGTCGGTAAAAAAGCTATCGACGCGGCCTCAACTCCAACATTTCGTAGCGTATACGGGCATGTCTGAAACGAATAACATGCAGCCACGGTTGCGCGATCTTGTCGCCGGCGAAAGGAGCTACGTAGACGTTGAGGATACTAAAGAGGGGAAAAGGGCTTGGGAGAGCGGTGATAGGAGGATGAAGATTCATTGTACTTTGGTAAAAACTTTCCCACCTCAGGATGCATCTTCTACAATTACCTCTTCGACAAAATTACTAAAGATATAGCAGTTGGTGATGATGCGTATATCGTCGATATGGAGCTGCCATCTACACCGTCGATATCACCGCAAACTCCAGAAATGAATGACCCACAAATAAATAACGAGATTTGGGAAGATCTTCTAGACAAGATGTCAATCACATCGAGCGCGGAAGCATGTCATAGTCAACCTGGCATCGCTAACATATATATAAATCGGAAGGGGAGCCTATCAGTCCCCGCTATTGTTATAACATCACCTTTTGGTGGCTCCACGTCAGAAATTGAGGCTAGCTCCGAACTGTGTCCACGAGCTCAACTAATTGTATGGAAGATTCTTTCCTGAGTACCTCTACCGAAGCTTCTACGGAATAAAAGACTCGGGAAATGCAAAACTAGGCCGGCGCGCGAGATCCAAGCAGTTTGAGAACAACAAAATTTTTATGCACCGGGTCGAAAACTGCAAACAATCGCTTTTGACTAGGCTGGACAAGATAGCCAGTGAGAGTCTGTGGAGCAGGAAATAAGACAAAACAGTACATTATAGTACGGCCTCTAGACGGGCGATACATTAAAAAAAAAAAAAAAAAAAAAAAAAAAAGGATGCTGAATATACTGTTGTTAATTGAGCGGGTTTCTATGAGAGGATTGTACGTATATTTTTAGCGGTATATAGTTACTTCAGAAATTAGCAATGTAAAACCGACACTTTTGACGGTGCTAAGGATGTGAAAAATACTGCTTAAGTATTAGATCTGAAAACTGCCCATAAACTACGATCACTTCCGTTGTTATCTCAGCAATAACCACTGCTTTTCTCTCCCTTCCGATCACTAGCTAAGTAATAAATAGTTGAGAAGCTCGGGAATTTGGTATCGACGGTTCAGCTGAACATGAGACGCTGTCATTTCCCGGGTTGTTGATTAGCTGATAACCTCGGTAACGATTGGCGACTTGTAAACAACCCAGCCAGCCAATTTAATTATTTTTTTGTTTTTTCCTAAAAAGCCCCCCTAACCCTCCAAAAATATCTTTTTCGTCATCAACCTCACTGTTAACATCATCAATATCGTCATCCATCGTTCGTCGGTTATCTTGAGATATTCTAGTAACTATCTAGACGGATCTTTCTTAAACGTATTTATTACGAAGTATCACAACACGGAAGACCGGAATAGAGCCATGCCTCCCACGTACGACACGTACCCCACCGAAGCGCGAGCAGAAGGAAAAGGAGGAACGGCAATGTCCATTCTGCGAGATCGAGGCGACGTACCCTACCGCGCTCCAGCGCTTCTTCCAGGGGCTCGACGCGCTCCTCGTCGACGAAAGTTTCCTCGAAGCGGCAGAAGGAGGTCCGAAGCACGACGCACCTGATCCTCTCGACGTCACAGGTGATGGCCTTCTGGACATCATGCCGCTCTCGCCCGGCCACATCCTATTAATGCCTCGGAGGCACGCGCCGAAGATCATGGACCTGTTACCGGAGGAAGGAGCTGCCCTGGGGGCGTGGCTGCCGATTTTAACGCGCGCGTTTCGCGCGCGATGGACGTGAACGACTTGAACGTCGTACAGAATAATGGTGATTCTAGCCCCGACAGTGGATTTGTTGCGTCGGCTTAACAGAGGGTTAAGGACCGCGTGGGGGAATTATTCACGGGTAAATTGAATTTTACAATTATATGATGGTTTTTTTCTTGTAAGGGGGAAAAACATCATGGCGGCGCGAGGGAAATGAAGCTGGATATGAACAATGGCAACAACCTAACGAGTATGTACTAACGTAAATGAAATGTGTTTTAATAGGAGAACGTGCTAGCCAAGTAGTGCCGCACGTCCACTATCATATTATCCCGCGTCCTTCGACATATATCCCGACCGATCGTGGACCATGTTCGGTAAAGGTCCAGGGACGAACTCGACGACGAAGAAGGGAGCTAAACGCCGCAAGGATACGGCAAGAGATCGCGTGGGAGCTAGAGAGGCTTGGTCACAACGAGGAAACGATCGTTGTCAGGACAAAGTTGGTGCCCGCCCCAATACCGCCACCAAATCTGGGTGAAAAGCCAGGCGCCTCCACCGCCTGATAGGAGGAGGTACGGGCCAAAGCTGTGAATTGTCTTCTCATGAAGATTATGAGCTGGCAACAATGAGACTCGTGTGCATGCCAATTACTATCCCAACTGGGGAAGGTGTTCCTCTACCCATTGCTAGTGAATTTCAATGTATAAGTATTTTTTTTTGTCAGGTTTTAAAGAGTAGGTTGTTTTGTGGGCCTTTTTTTTTTTTTTTCCAAATTCTGCCATTTGTATACCATAGCGACTTCAGTTCCAAACATTTCCTGTTAAAACTAATATCTTCTTATTTCCGTTGATTATATCTTGATTTTTTTCCGGGTGGATATATCATGTACATAATACGCAAAGCATCTGGAACAAAACTTCATTTATAATTGAAATTTCACCCTTCCTATCATACAGCAAATGCGGAACCAATCTCATCGAGTGCTTTTGATAGCCAGTGTAACAGCTCTCGATCTCCTTGTGCAACGGCTACGGCGTGGATATTAAGGGAAAGAGACTGAACAAATGCTGTTTTGGAGTTCTCGAAAGGCGCGAAGCTGTAGGTAGGTAGATAGTTAGCAAGCTTGGACGGACAGTCCACTTTGAAAGCAAAACCGTATCGGGATGATGCTTACAAGGCGTTGATGGGATTCGGGTTGAGCGTTAAGCTCCACCATCTTTTCCAGGATATACAACATTTCCTTCCGCAGTCTTCTAGGCTGGGGCATCTTTCCGCGCAAAGGTTGATCCTACAATTAGTAAACTTAGTCTCTCCTCACGATATATTCCAAAAAAAAAAAAAAAAAAAAAAAAAAGCAACGGGAAATGGAGAACCTACAGCTACGAAATGCCTTAGTACTAGTGCTGTTCTCTGAACGAGATATGGCGCTGTGAGCTTGGATAATCTCCGCCACTCAACCTCAGCTGGAGTGAGGTTTCGTTAGTTCAAAATCAAAAAGCTTTTAGTCATGAATTTAGTTGGTAGTCTTACCTTTATCTCTTAGCTCGGACAATGCAAACAGCTCGTCGATGCAGACGTAGGCCATCTTCGACCTCCTCTCCAGCACGGGTTCACAAGTGCTCCCATGAATGGGCTCTAGTAGAGCTGAGTAGTCATGGGCGCTGAAGCCATGTAATCATCTGCTACAGTATACAGAAGTGATGCTTTGAAAACCTTCTCCACGTAGAACGATATTGTTCCCTCCGGAACGACTTCCCTGCCAAGTCGAGGGATTAACATGTTCCTTAGGCTTCGAAAGGCGTCAATATCGTATAGCTCGTCGCTTAATAGTGCCTTATCCAGAACGTTGAGCTATCAGCGGTGATGACGGCAGTTATTATGCTCACTGATTTGATGCCAAAGCTTGGCCGTCGCTCGTCTTCCAAAGACTTCACTTGTCCACGACTTGTAAGCAAGGTTTCAGGAGGGACAGAGCCGCGTTAGTGGCCTGTCGCCAAAGAGGTTTTATTTTCGGTCCAGAGACGTTAGAGGCGTTGGAGCTGTATTTGAGGTTGATGGATTCCGCAAGAGCTTCAAAGACGGCCTCGACAGCCCCGCTTTCGTAGATGTCTTCGTCTTCCATGTGTTTACGGGCAGTGTCTTCCATCATTTTAATAGCACTAGAGGCCACAGCAACGTACGTAGGGAGTCGAGACTTCCCTTCTATACCTTTTTGGCGCTCAGGTGCCGAGTAGGGCATCCTACTGCAATTTGCTGCCTCCATTAGGATCAAAGAGGGAGCTCCTGGTATATCCGTCCTGATAAGCTTTATTGACAAGAGAATTGTAGACTGCAGTGGGGAGAGAGTTTCGACATCTGAAAAATATGCCGGAGAATCTGGATAAAGAAGACACTCTCGAAGAACTTTCAGGGATTTCTCGATCATGGCCGCGTTGATATCATTTGCCAATAATTTGTAAAGTGGGCTGAAACTTCCGACAAAAGCTTTCAGGTCTCTTGTATGCCGTTTCTAGAATTCCCCTCGATCCCGTGAACCAGGTTGGTACCCTGTGAAGCCCAAAGCTCCCACACCTGGTCTCTGCATTCGTTCGGCAAAGCTTGTGGGTCCTTGATCGTTTCCAGTACACGACAGAGTTCCTTGAAACCGTCATGTTCACATCTAAGCCACGCCATTCAAGCAACGATCTGAGATAAGCCATAAGCGTACTCCATACGATTTCAAAATCCGACTGTTGGGAGAAGACCTCGAAGTAGTTCGAATAGAGCGTCCCGATGCCCGATAAAACCAGGTTCAAAGTCTCATCCCATTGTTTTCTTTGGCCGTCTTGTTTTTCTGATGACTTTACGGCTTCTTTCACCTGATCTCCTTTCATGATCTTGAAGATGACGATATGGATGCAACAATTCCACGTTCTTGGACCAAGCTGATTTCCGTAAGTGTCGAATATCGAACAGCGTCTGAATAGAACCTATATTGCTTATTAGTATGGGTGATTATAGTAAAGGTGCGGGCACGGTATTGTACCATTGCGAACTTCAGCCTTGGGTCTTTCCTACGCCGGTGAGCCTTAGTAAAAGCACCATCCACAGGCTCATGCTTATGTCCTAACCTCGATGGCCTTTAACTCTCTCCATCAGATCGTCTTCCGAACCGGGCAACTCGAAATCGCCGCCAGAGTCTGCTTTTTTTGTTTGCAAAAAGTCGGACACGTTCCAAAAGTATGTGATAGTCTGCGGATCCGTTAATACCCCCCAACAACAGTACCAGCCAAAAAGTGCGAGAAGATAACTCACTGTCAATGAGATATTCAAATCTCCAAGTTGACGACAAAATTCGTAAAGGGTATCAATCAAAATTAATATGCACTCCACAGGCAACGCAGATAAGAAGTCAGAGCAAATGAGTTGTAGGGAATTGAAAGAGGACTTGACAAGCACCGGAGCCTTCCAAGGGAAAAGTACCGATAGACCTGAACATTATCTTCAGGCTCTTCATCCTCGTTGTCCATTTCAACATGCTGTTGAAAAGCACTCCGAATGATATCGAATACTATTTTCCACCCTGCTACGAGGGAGTCACCTGACTGCTCTAGAATAGTATTAAGTGACTCCAAGACACCTTTGTGTATTTCCCGTTCCACATTCTTCTTTGAAAGGTCCACTGAAGCTCCTTGGCCAGGATATTCGTTATCCAGAATTTGCTGATGGAGAGCCTTAAAAACCTTTCTTGGACTTCTGCGATCCCCTCCATTGTGGGATTAGACGCTAAAGTTTAGCGGCCATCATTATGATTGTATTCAGAACATCAGCCGCCTTAAGACGAAGCGTGCTGGAGAGGTTGTCATGCGCTGATACTATAATTAAATGCTTCTGGATAACGTCCCAGCCGTTAGTGGAGGGATCCGGTCCCACAATCCGAACTATATTTGCCAAAGCCAGCTCGCCAAGCTTAACAAGGACGAAGCATTATCTCCTGCCATTGAGGGCGTGATGCTGATGCTGTTTAAACGCCGGTGATGCTTACTTGTCGGCGACTGGGGCTGTGGCGATCGCGCCGGAGACGTCCCTCGCTCTTCAATTGCTGACTGGTGACTGAGCAGTTCGAATCCGAGGAGCTTGCACAGGGCAAGAAGCAAACTGACGAAGGCATCGTCTTGAAAAATCTTTAGTGCTTTCAAACATCCTTGTAGCAGAGTTCTCTATGCCGCTAGCTCAGATCCAATATTGCTCAATTGTGCTTGCGAATCGCTGCCTGACCGCGGCGGTTCCATTATCCTAGCCGTGCTTCCTGCCGAGAATTCTTTCGCATCGAAGAATACAAAATGTAATCCGCGTTCTGGAGAGTTCCAGAACTATTGTCCATGAGTCCTCGAGGCTCGGTCCTAGAACGGTCCCAAGGTTGAGCAGGGCTCTCAAGCATAATAGATTCCTTGTATTAAGCATGGCAATCGTTGTATCTTGGGCGGAGCTTCCAATATGGCGCCGCTTCTATCGGACATTAATAGTGCTCGTCGTGCTCACGAAGCTATCGACGCTGAGAAGTCCCTTCGCATTTGCGAACAGACTCTGACCGCTAGTGGGTTCAGATGGCGTGTGGTGGCCGCCTCCACTGGCGGACAGGAATTTGAAGGAACCGCTGCTTTGCCTAACGTGGTCAAGAACGCATCTCTTGGAGTTCCAAGCCGAAGTACACCTGCCGCTTGTGTGAACTTCTGAAATGACCGAACTAAAGCGTAGTAAGGTCCGAATCCAGAGTTGAATACAGGAATGTCGAATAACAAGCCAGCAGCGCGGGCCAGCAATTGTCCACAATTGCAGCCGTGATGTCTATTCAGGCTTCATTGGATGGTCATCGAGCTTTAAAGGATCAGAAAGCATAGCCTTCCGCTTCCCAATCGATTTCGTTCTTGAAACACCTTTGCTGGAGACTCGTTTCGTTTAGGAGTATCTGCGCCGCTAGGAGTCTCGCCATCTTCTGCCTTCTTTCCTGATAGTCCTTTCTTCTTTTTCTTGGACCCCTTCAATGTTTCGCCACCTGGGGACACTAGCGGGAGTATAAATTTGGCCAGGCCTCAGAAAAGCTGTTGATACAATTCAGAGCTAGGCAATAAATATACGAATCTGGAATAGAGGGCGGTTCTGTTTTGTCCAGATGGTCGATGCATGAACACGCATCAACTCCATTGTGTGCTCAGGCCCGAAACTGTCATCTCACCGAGTCCCACGGCTCCGCCGATGATTCCTGCAAACGCCACCAGCTTCAAGGGCTGCCTGTTCACTTGGCAAATCCTTTGACTGCGCATGCCCGAAGGCACAGAAGATTGCGTGCCAGGCAATAATACTGGGTTTTTCTGTCGAGAGCCTAGCAAAGCCGCGCTTAAATCCTTGATGACAGACTTGGAACCTTCCTTTGCATCGTAACAGGTATAAATTTTGCGCACGAGAGCCGGTTCGGCAAATTCCCTTTATTATCTCCATGCATAACGCCCTTTTCCATAGTGCTGCTGCATCGGGATCCAACATATGCGTCAGGAGTCCTAGCGCTACCTACACTCACGCTCTAATATCGAAGGTGTCTCCGAAGAAAGATGTAGAGAACGCGAATGATACGTACGGTTGTCGCAAAATTCAGACGGTCTGATAGGGACCTTATAACTAGGGCACTACCCTAGAGCGCAAAATGTGAGCTTGTTCGGGGTGTGAGAGAAGATATCAGAGTGATTCGTCAGGACCGATTCGATCAGCTCCAAACCAAAGGTCTGCGAGAGCTGGTGAAGCGCACGAATTCTGATTTTTGGCCCTCTGTCAGGACACAGATCGTTAAATACCTATATATGCAAATTAGAATTCTTGAAAGCCATCTGATAGGCTGCATTTATACAGTAAACAGAAAGTTTTGACACAAACCCTATAAGCTCCAGTGCAGCTGCGTCTGACTTGCACTTCTCTGTCGATTGAAATGTCGCACTGTATGGGATCTCCGCAGCCTTATCTTCTCAAATCAGCACTATAGCATTACAAAGCCAACGTCTCTATTTCGATGCGCTTCACTTACCATCTTCAACGGAAACCTTGTCGAAAACAGATATTACGAGTTGCTGCAGAGCTGTTTCAATGTTAGAATGTCCCTGTAACGTCCTGTCACGATTGATGAATATCCATACTTGCGGCGGCAGTGTTGTTTTTATGGAGATTTATTGCTTTGCAATATCGAGCAAATGAGCAACGCTTCTCCGAGAAGCTCTCCTTGCAGACTGGCATAGTTTTGCAATAACGGCGGCAGGGCTTGCAGGATCTTCAGTTGTATGTCGAGCCCAGATGGTTTGCCAGATATCAGTAATACATCTTCTACCCGAATTTCTTACAGGAGAAGCGACGGGTATCGAACTGATTGGTAGCTTCTCTGAAAGCCTCCAATACATCTTTGAGCCTGGTCGCCACAAAATTGAATGATTTAGTCTATCAGTAAAAAAAAAAAAAAAAAAAAAAAGAAATTGAGCGGCATGCGGCATTGTCCCATACCTTAGCGAGTCCACCAGACACTGCTAATCTTTGGAGACAGCCGATGCGCTGGTAATGAGCTTCGTATTTTTTGTTGCGCAGGCGGTAATAACGGAGAGACAAACGACGAGTTCCGTGAGAGCTCTAATTTGGATACGCATTTTCTCCCGTTAGCTTTGAAATAAGGAGCGACAGATAAGAGCTTCAGTCTGGCAGCTTAGGAAAATGGTCCGTATTACTGCAACTACTTCCGATTCCGTCCGTGAGACCAAAGGCTTCAACTCGGCAAGGATTTTTCAGTTGACTACAGAAGAACGACTGTTAGATTGAGATCCCCCGGCCACGCGTGAATGGAAAAGAAACAGAGCCATGGAGTCGCCAAAGTTGGGGAAAGAAAGGATTACAGCTTGATTTCTGGGCTCTTTCGCTTCGCCTCCTGGAGCAGGTTGGTGAGTTCATTGTGTAGAAACTGAGCGGTCATGTCCACCGAGATCGAGAGCTGCAGGAAACGAGTTGCATAAGAACCGAAGAACCAAACCGAAAAGGATCCACTCCAGTTCAACAGCGTAGCCCTATTTATAAAAATCTAAAATGCTCAGAAAGATATATGAGAGATGGTATTGATATATATCGCTTTGCACTAGGCGATACTAAAAAGGGAGAACGAGGAAGAAAGGAAAGAGAGATGGTTTGTGTTGTTGTGTAGTAGTTTGTTGTTTACTGCTTCGTATGGATGGGAATTAGTAGGCTTTGAAATTGGCCGTATACGTAAACTTGCTGAATGCTAGAGACACTTTTTCAGAACTCGTCGCCAGTATCCGGCGCTCCATTCCTTCTAACCAACGCCAAGCCCTGCATTAAAAAAAAAAAAAAAAAAAAGGTTAACAGCGATTAAGTTTATGGAGCCGCCCCCAAAAAAAAAAAAAATAATCCTACGCGCCAGAAGAAGCCATTTTGTAGTATAGCACCCCAATAAATAGAAAACCCCTACTTAGTTGCTCACACCCTTTCTTTCTTTAACTTAACGAAGCTACCCCGCAAATTTTAGGACTCAAAGCCTTATTTTTCTCAACAAAACTCCGCGCTATCTAATCTTTTCCCGTTTTATTTAAAGATCTTCACCTGAGACCAAACGACCATCCTCTCCATCGTCATCGAAGCTTCTCTTAGCCCTACGGGACGTCCTTTTCGATCACGTTCAGACCACCTTCGTCGAAAACTAGGACATTCAAATAGCAGCAAGAAAATTACCACCGTCCGTGTGAAAGTCTTATCGAAATGGCCAAAGTTCCACGAAACTTTCGTCTGCTAGAAGAGCTGGAGAAAGGAGAGAAAGGGCTTGGTGCAGGTATATATGAAAAAATCCAAGAAAACGGCTTTTTTTTTTTTCCTTGTTAGGGCTTTTCTCTTTCGTTTGAGGCATTCTAGCTAATCAGGAATGCTTCACTTCCCTAGAGGCATGCTCATACGGTTTGGCTGATGGCAACGATATCATGATGACAAACTGGAACGGGACTATCCTAGGCCCACCTCATGTACGATCGACCCCAGTCTGATCTGCCGCGTAAATCTTGTTACTCAAACGCTCATGGGGTTTGTCGTGCTAGTTACACTAAATTCTGATTTGCTCTCGGATCTTTTTTTTTTTTTTAAATTTAGAGCGCGCACGAGAACCGCATCTACAGCCTCACGTTACTTTGCGATGCGGATTACCCCGATAAGCCGCCAATCGTTCAGTTCCAAACGAAGATCAACCTTCCGTGCGTCAGTTCTAGTAACGGAAAGGTAACGTTTTTCACCTTGACGGTTCTTGGTTCCAAACCAACGTCTCCCTATTCTAACTTTGGGTTCTTCAAAAAACACATTTAGGTTGACCCTGCGAAGCTCAACTGCCTAGCTAATTGGAAGAGGGAATACACCATGGAAACGGTCTTGGTCGAGCTTAGACGGTACAAGAATATCCACCAAATCTACTTTTCTTCCCTTTTTTTCTCTCTCTCAAAACAAAGAAACAAAGGAAAGAAATGGATAAAAAAAATAAACGCAGCTCTGTACTGAATTTCCTTATCTTAAAAGCTCCATGGCCGCACCGGCAAACAAAAAGCTTCCCCAGCCTCCGGAGGGTTCGACCTATTAGACATCCTACGGGTAGCTTTAAGGACTTTTGATGGATTCCCTCCTTCCAACACCTTTCGACATTTCTCGCTCTACACATGCACACAGTGAAAGTATTACGACCGCAAAACGGTGTTTTAATGCATATTGTCTTCTTTTTTGGGGGTGGTTGCTGGATGAATATAAGGAATTGTTCCGGATTGGTAGGAGAAAGAAAAGGCAGATAAACGTGCATCCTTCTTTATCTCTTTCTCTCTACCTTTAAATCCCATACTTCGGTTTCTTTTGTACACATAACTAGAAAATGAGATCTGCGCGAGCTTGGATAGTGAGGCAAAGCAATAGGAATCGAAAAATGTAGTCTGAAGCTAAAGATCGCACTTTATATCCGGAGTATTTTAGCTATCGTAGTGAACGGGATGGATAGCTTTCTGAAGAACCTAGCTGAAAAATCATGTTGCAATGCCTAAAGGTTCTTTGTGATACCACCTACCTGAGCTTTGCCTAGTATAAACTGCTCTCTTTCTTTTTTTAAGCCGAAAAGTTTTTTCCGAGATACAACCATGAGAGCTTTTATAACTTAGCTCTAAAAATTTTTATTGCCCAAAGGTCTTCTCCACAGTAACACCAATAAACTAACTTGGACCCCGATCAAATGCTATGGTCCGGCGCATCACCGTCCTCAGTCTCGTGCCGGAGCATAGGATAGCGTGTCAGTATACATAACAAAATGCTCTTACTTCCTTATCTTCTTCCTACTAACAGGCGCAATATTCATGCAGGGATACAGGCCTCGCATTGTACAGGCGGCTTCTACAGCACACAAAAGCTACTACCGGCCGTTACGAAACCAACTTCGGAGCCTTCAGATAGTGCTCAAGCCCCACTATAAAACCTGTTAGCGAGAATGACGATGTGAAGACGAGGAAGTCTACGCTGGCGGATCAGGTCCGCGGCCTCGTCAAGAAATCCTTCAAGAGGAATGTGAAGGATAGGAAGATAAACGAAATACGGGAGCTTCTACGTACGGCTACGAGGTCGAAAGCGCACTCTCGCGAGCCGTACAAGGCGATGGAGAAGCGGTAGGTCGGGTAGCGCAGATGGTCCGCGAAGAACACCGCAAGGACAGAAGGGGGTCGACCCTTCCGCGTACCGTAGGATGACGGTGCACGTGCCCGCTACAACTACTACCAAAGAAGCTCCGAAGGGACCGCTGCCTTACGAGCAACCCATTAAATCGACCGCGTGGCATTTACAAAGGCGGAAAGAGCAAGAAGCTCGGCAAGCACAGCAAGACTACGCTATTACGACGAATTCGAAGAAGAAGAAGGGTGGTGCTTCACCGAAGAATACGAAAGAGGCGCATATAACGCAAGAACAGGTACCGGCGGCTCCTCCATCGAGCAAAGGGGCGGAAAAGCAGCCACCATCCCGCCGTAAAAGGACCGCGTGCCTTCTTTTAATCACGCGCAGGGCATAGCGCTGCTACGCTGGCCCGGCGTCCCGCAGTCCCTCAAGGTGTCGATGATGATCAAGAAGAAAGGCAGGAGGAAGATGCAACGGCACGAGCAAGTAAAAGCGCTCAAGGCGTACGCCATGCTCGCGGACGAAGAGGACCTATGGGACAAGCTTGTCGACGAGGACATGAAATCCGACGGTTTGCTACGGGAGGTAGCGAGGAGGATGGAGAACGGCCTTGGGTCTGGGAAGCTAACGCCGCGATCGGACTGATCAGCCAGACTATCGTGCAGGAGGCAAAGAGGAATTTTGAAAAGGGCAAGAAGCTGTGGGCGATCGTGAAGAGAAGAGGGCGGAAAGAGACGCGCTCAAAGTTGAAAACAAAAGGCTCCGGAGGCAGAGGCAGCGGGAACGTAGATTGGAACGCAAAGCTGCTTCTAAACCGAAGCGGAAAGAACGTGTGTAGTATAATGTGTAATTTATACTGTGTAATTTAATATAGATAAGTAATATATAGCGAAACCCGGATATCTTGAGATCTTGTTTGGAACCTAAACTAGCATGAATCAGCATCTGCCCTCCCAACCCTATAGTGATCGATCCACATTTGCTCTCACGATTCATATAAAACTACGTCAATATTTTATACTTCAAGGGAAAAAATGGTATAGATAGATATATCTAGTAAGGTACATGCATATGTGCACCTCTTTAAATTTTCTACAATAAAGATGGTAAAATAGAATAAAACAATCGAGAGCAATAATATATATCTGTATACCTATCTCTCGCCATTCATTTAAAGATACAATACTTAGTAGGAAGAATGATGCATATATGTATTTCGAGAGAAACTTTTCCCCCAACAAAATCAAAAACTAGAATCGATGAAAAATACGGAGAAAATGAGACCAGTGCGTAAGAATAACAGAAAGTTCACGATATTAAAGTAAGAAATTATTGCAAGGCCATAGAAGGGAAGAATAAAGGCGACAAAGTCATGACATGACACATGGTAGGTAGTAAGCAATAAAAGAAACCGTGTATATAGACTCGCTGATGCAATGAAATTTACGTACCTTTTGCGGATAATTGAAGAAAGCAATGAGATTCGTCAAAGAACAAAAAGAAAAGGAAAGGAAAGAGGAAAAGAAGAAAAAGAAGCAATGTTTAACAAGAGAAAACAGTAGAAACTTTAGAGAAAATCACACCTAACCGTTTTATACAAAAAGCCCCCAATAGTTTAACGCCAATCATTGTCTTTCAACTATCAGTACAGAAAAAGAAATCCGTAAAAGGAGGATATCCAAAGGTAATCAAAATAATAAATGATGAAGGTAAAAGAGAATTGAGAGATAAAATCAAAAATAAAAATTTATACACTCAAGTAGAAATGGGGACGCAAGTGTGCCTTTGATACCTCATGTGTTTGGGTAAAGCAATGACCGATGAGCCCGCTTGCGAGGGTAAGTAGCGCCGTGGGGAATATCGTCCTGCGAGTCGTCTTCGTGAAATCTCTCAAACCCTAGCGTTAGAATTTTTATGTTATTGCCGAATCCAACGCCGACAGTGCGAGGTCCTATTCTTGCTACAGGCCCGATTCTGCTAACTAAGAGCTCATGGCGCGCACGCAAGGGATTGTTGCTCTCGGACCATTCATCGAGAGAGTAAAGTGCCACCTTGCCGTCAAATTCCATGGTCCATATTTCCCAGTTTTTGTTGTCTTCCGCGTTGCTCGTAACAGCAGAGACATGCCTGCGCCGAAGATCATATTCCCTGGATGTCGCGCCGACTCTCTTTCCCTCGCTCTGGGCCGATGCAAACCGATGACCGAGTTAAGCGCCGTCACTTCCCAGCCTCCTGCACGCTCAAACCAATGCGCCGATTCAGAGATATCCTCTAAGACAAAGCAGGAGTCGTTCTCGACGGTCGACTTGGATCTGAGGCATATACGTCGACTTTTGTTCCGCGACATGACATGGTACGTGTTCATTACAAACATACCCGTCTCGGCTAACGTGTAGGCAATGGAGAAGGACGTTACCGACACTGAGCCGCAGCTTAGGCAGGATTGTCGATTCCCATTGAATGCTCGCAGAGTATTTTGCCGAATGTGTCCCGTTTGAAGCGTTCTTAATGTGTGGCCTGTGAACTATATCAGCATCAAGAGAGGGTATATTAATAAACAAGGACTGAATTTTTTGCACTCACCACTACGGAACTCGACAACGTTTAGAATACCCGAGCTCGCGTACAACATTAACCTTATCTTGGGTAGAACCAACGTTACGGTGCGTTCGGTCAGACCATTTGACGGAATGGCCGCGACCATAGCTGCTGAGTGGTCCAACTTCCATATCTGAACATGCTTTCGAAAACCTTGCCGGATAAGGTGGTCGATATTATCCTGAACGATGATCTTGAAGCCAGGGCGGACTGCGCCGAAATAATGGGGTCTTCAGTACATATCTG
This sequence comes from Pezizomycotina sp. ARF18, assembly GCA_002224055.1. NCBI lineage: Eukaryota > Fungi > Ascomycota > Pezizomycotina sp. ARF18. The sequence continues at coordinate 61,263 of AZLU01000212.1, forward strand.
ATGCTCTTTCGCAGGTAACAGACGAATCCTTGATGGGCCCGAGTGGCTGCCCAAACCCGCAGGAAAGTAAAATCACGGAGAACCATCGCTTTTAATAACTAATAGACGCGGGCCTCCGGTGAGTCCGTTTTCGGAGCAAAGAAGAAGCCAGGAGGTCGACCATCTGGAAACTCCATAGGTAATGATGGCTCAAATCTGCTTTCTTTTACATTCCACAACGAAATATCATGGCGACTGTGCTGCGGTAGCGCTCTTTGTCCTATTTGAGGCGCAATAGCAATCCACTCGCCTTCGTCATCAATCGCGATGGAAAGAATAGGCCACAGTATGTGTTCAGGACACGTCGGCCTGATTTCTTCTTTCGAATACCTGAGATCTGTTGCCCTCAATTTCCACACCACAATCTTACGATCAAGCCCCACAGAAACAAGCAAGCCCTTCTTGGAAGCGACTACTAGGACCACGTCCAGCGTGTGTCCGAATTCCAGAGACTTGCAACTCACCGGAGATACTATCTCATCAGAAAGTGCGTGCTCGTCTCGGGTGTGCCAAACCCAAGGAGATAATTCAAAAATAGAGTTACCAATGCCAACAGACGGCAACAGTATACAGTAAGGATCTAAAATGACCCCGAAGGGTAGAGAAGTCGATCTCGATCAAACGATCGATACCTGGTGGGCCTGTATCGGGCTTCGTCCGGTTTGATCCTTCGATCATGAAAAACAATGATTATATACTTTAGCAACTATCCTGCCGGCACCTTGTTTTACAGCATCGATGAGTTCTTTGCCAGTTAGCTGGTCCTGCAATCGGAGCCACGATGTTGGTTCGTGCCTGGTTCATTGGAAAGGCAGGCATCATATCGTTAGACGAAGTGTTCATATCTTGTAAAAAATAAAAAAGCTGTCGCAATTTGTCGAAGACGGTTTCGTTCTCGACGAAATGGTAATTCAGAGCGATAACAAAGCATATCATCTAAGCAAGCCCCAGGGGCTGTTAGCAATTTACTCGCTGCTGAGATCCAGGAGGCTGTTTGGAATTATGGTATAAGGATGTGAACTTCAGCTAGTGTAAGAACTTACAATGATGGTTCCAGCAACTCGAGAGCTCACGGGCGCATTTCCATATCCAGTATCATATCGGTGAAGCCATTCACTGTATTATATGGTAACGAACGACGATTTCGCTGCTTGTGTGGCTTTTTGACTCGGATCGCTCGAGGAAATCCTTAAGTTCCAGTCTACTGATTTCCACTCTGAGAACGGCGACAAAAAACGTAAGATGCAAGAGGAAGTCAAGAAATATCGCCAATCCCGCGAACGCGCAAATCTCTTTCACCGCTGGGAGGGAAATTTGCGCCACAACAAAAAGAAGCATCAAATCTGTTGCGACAGCGACCGTGGAAGAAAGCCCACTTTGCCAACTGCTGTTGCTATCCTGTTCTGAACAGGCATTTCCGGAGGTGTTCCAAAGACTGCATTTATCAGCCGGGACCTGATTTGAACGTCAGTATTGTGTCAAAAGCGGATGCAATCGAATTTAGCAGGGTTTTCGAGCTATGAATCGGCAACTTACATGTTCTCGAGCCCAATCACCATCACGACAAATGGATAAAATTCTCTGGGTATATGAGAGACCGGTATCTTTAAAACGGCCAGAACGGTAAAACTTGAAAAAACGGAGGCAAAAACCTACTCAATTGTCAGTGCTTCGATTTTAACGTGGAGAGGACAAGGGAGGGGAAAAAATAAATAGTTGAGTGACGACACAAACCTCCAGCACAAAAGTAAGATAGAGCCCAAACCGCGATCTTACAGCCGGCATCCTCCTCATGTATGCTCCAAGATATATAAGGAGAAGCGAGTAGCAAGCAACAATTACGAAGATGTCGAACCCATTCATCGGTTGAAAAACGAACTGATAAATGTTAGCTTTATGGAGGCAGCGGAAAAAATGATTGTAATGTGGGTGGTCGAGGATCGAAGAAAAGCGAGATAGCTGACCTCGTAGTGAGAATATTTGTCACCCGCCCGTCCCTAGGGTACATTTCAAGTCCCATCTCTTCAATCACTTCGGCAAGTTTGGCAGCCTGTTCATTCCACATTTTCTCAGCGGGAGCTCCAGGCCTGTAGAACAAACTGACTACAAGCGCATCAGCCTCAATTAACCGGTTCTGCGAAAATCCCTTGCCAGCCAGGACAGAGCCCCATCGCAAAGTGAGGTTTATATCGGTTTTCAATGTACGATGCTGGTTAACGGTCTCAAGCAGGTCGTTGTCCTTCTGGATTTGGTCTAATGAACAGTCCCAATACATAAGCGGCGAATGGAAAAACGCATTCGCCAAGCTCCGATTTTGCTCCACCGCTGCCATTGTTGTAGCCTCGTCATTAGCCTGAGGTGAGGTTTGCGGCGGATAACATGATGTATAATTTCCAAGCAGCTTTCCTGCACGCGCAACGCTTTCTCCAAAATTTCCTTCTTCAGCGCCCCCATATACGAACCCTGGACCCATACTTGCTTGATCTCGATGTCTGGTTCGTGCGAATACGATGAGAACGGGCGGGATGTCGTCCAAACATGACTAGGGATTGCGATCGCACCAGATGCCGATGTAAGGGACGAAGGGCCATAGAGGAACGGAAGCGGGTAGCAGGCGAGGATGACGACGAGCACTGAGCATAAAATCGTTCTTAAAGGATGCCGAGCGACAGCCTCACCATGTTTATGGAAGTAAATTCGGAGGGAGATTTTGGCGAAAGCTGAGGCGGCTCGGAAGAATGGCGAAGTCTTAGGAGATGAAGGATCTTCCAGAACTACAAGAAAAGAAAAGGCGAAAGTGGAAGGCAGGCCGTTTGAGTTAGCATCGGTATTCGAAAGATACAACACAGCTAGGGTTTCGGCTTGGAGAGAATTATTTCTTGTCGTTTGTTGAGAAGAAAAGGCTGTTACTGTCGCTATCAATTCCTCTCTGCATTTTTTAACTGTCTTTCTTCTCCGATTTGCGGTCCACTTCAATATGTTCTTTTTTTTTTTTATCGATAAATTCCGATTTCGTTGGGGAGTTATTTAGGCGGGCTTGCATACCATAGGTCCGTTTAAAGAAGAAAAAGAAAAATTTTCTTCTTCCTACTGCCACTCCGAACAAACTGCTGAACAGAGTTTACAGTATCGAATTGTGAGTGTGTGTGGATCGCACCGCTTTCGCTACTCAAGAGATAAAAGGATCCATACAGATGTTAAAAGAAGCCGACGACATAAAAAAAAAACCTGCTTAAAGAAGGAATAAAAGGAGAGGAAAGCGTTATATTGGCAGTAGAAGGAGCAGAAGCAGGAGTAATAGGGATGATTAGGATAATGGAAAAGGGAGGATAAAAAAAATGCTCTGGAAGGGAATCCTCTGATCTCTTCGGTGCGGTGCCTCAGAGTATCAGGGATTGGGGGGGAAATGATGTAAATGTTGACGACACACAAATTTAAGAAAAAAAAAATAAATTAAAAAAAATAAAAGTGCCTTATTATTTGAGAGGATTAAGAGAGGAAGGTAGCCGAGAAGGAAAACAAAAGGAAAAGAAAAGGCGAGGAAAGGGGTGGAGCCTTTTTATTTTCTATGAAGTTTTTTTTTTTTTTTTTTTTTTTTTTTTTTTTTTTATTAGGGCGAGCAGTGCAGAGGCCGTAAGGTAAGACAAACAGCAAACCCTCGATCGCAGGATATATAGATTTTATTATAATATCCTCTTCTACTGCTAAAAAAAAGAAAGAAAGAAAGAGAACGAGAATGTTTCTTCCTTATGAGTGTACTTAAGTATTTAAATATCCTAGAGGCAGTTTGTGTGTGAAGAGTTCTGTTGAGTTTCTTTAACCAGGTTAAGTAGTCCTATCAAGGAAGAGTTTTTTTTTTTTTTTTATAAAAAAAAAAAAACCTGGATAATTCAGAGAAGAAAAAAACAACCGCTATCAAGAAATTACATGCCGAGAAGACAGAAAGGAGGACAAAATAAAGGGTGGGAAGGAGGAGAAATCGTTCAGATAAAATGGAAAAAAAAGAAAGAAAAAAAGAGGGTAGGGAAAGAAGGGAAATGTAAAAAATAAAATCAAAAATAAAATACTTAAGTATAAAATACAAAGACAATTGCTGGAGAGAAGGATATACATAGATAGATCAATCAATCAAAACGTCCCTTATTAAGACTTGGTCTTTATTATAATAATATGATAATCTTATTATTATTATTATTATTATCGTCATTATTATTTGTCATTAGTGACAATATATACTCCAGCTTTTCTAAAACTTCTAGGCAACAGGTGGGATGAATACTTCAAAGCTGCCTCTTGATTCTCGTTCGGTTTCACATATATACACATACTTACATATAGATTCTACCAGACGAGTACCATTTTCCCTCAGTATTCGTATTTCTAATATTTTGTGTCGTAGATATCCTTCCTAAGGAATAGAACTGAGATCGATATTCGCATTTCCTTTATAATTGCAAATTAGATACAACTAACCACGTCGCACATTCCCAACTCTCATACCAACGATGTTTCAACAACTCCCCGCTCCGGTCTTACCTGCATACTCGACTACTACGTCTTGTTCGGGTCCAGACTCTGAAAACATTGGCCTTTTTCTTTCTTTCTTTCTTTCTTTTTGTTTCGGTTTACGAGGAGAGGTAATCGATAATGAGCGAAAAACAAAGTATCTGAACGCCGCTGAAAAAAAGATGCAGCTTTTCTTCTTTGGGGGTATCATCTGGGGGTTCACTTTCTTTTTATTACTTGCTACAAAGCTGCTGTCCCACCAAAGAGAGGCGCCGGGGTTTGAGACAGCTACGCTGTACTCCTTTTTTTCTTTTTCTCCATTTTTCTTTTTTAGCTTTTTAACACAGCGTTTGGTTCGCTTCGGCTGCTGGGCTGTGGTTGGGAAACCTAGCTCCGGCGAAAAGCGGGAGCTAGATCCCCCTCCACTCGTCACACAAGCCGGCACTTGCAGTCAAAGGTGAAGGGTGTGAGGGATGGAAAAAAAAAAAAACAAATTTAAAAAATAGAGTGAGATGCGCGGCCAGCTGCAAGTGCGGTTGAGGTACTATATCAAAGAAGAGGGGGGGAAAAAGCAAAGGAGAATCAGTATATCAAGGCGGGAGCACGACAGCAAAAATATATAAAGAGAAGAATAATATATTTGACAGGGAAACAAAACAATATAACTTATATATAAAAGTATAGAATAGGATTGAATAGTTTTCGTGCAGCTTGTGGGAATAAATCGTCTCTCGACTCGCTAGGTTAGCTGCTATCCATTTACTCTCCTCCCGTATAGCTGCCCGCTGATATATACTGTAAGCACCATTTGAACATTACAGAATAGGTTTCTTCTAGACTCGAAAAAAAGCGGGACGGGGCCACGGGAGAAGCAATTTGCACTGAAGATCAGACACGCCTTGTCCAGCAAGCCGTTCTGCAGCGCTGGTTTGCTTTTTGACCGGTTAACTTTTTCCAGGCTCCACTTTCGTGCTTTCCCTGGGATTAAAAAAAAAAAAAAAAACAACGAAGGGGAAGAATAAAGCGCTTCGAGCCTAGCTAACCTTCATTTGACGGTATTTTTCGCATTTTTCGTTAGTTCTCCTTGCCTTTTTGCCGTAAGCTTGTGCCCTTTTTCCCTGTTTATTTGCGGTTCGGGGTAGTATAGTGGGACATGCACATACGGAGCTCTCCATGTGTCTGCTCTTCAAATATCAAGAGTATCATCTTCTCCGGAAAGGAATTGAAAAGTTGGTGAAACGGAAGTGGGTAAACACCTACCGCTGAGGAAGGACGGGGACTGAATTCTGCTAGAGGTCCAAAATGTCTAAACCCAAAGGAAAAGAAAAAGATCAGTACAGGAGGAAGGGATGTTATAAATCCGCTAAGTTATAGGGCGTAGATGTACCGCTGGTAACGAGTGAGCAGCGTGGGTATATTTATTCCACAGCCAGTGACCGCTTGTATTAATCCCGCGGGCGAAATTAAAAGACCTCCGATGTCGAGTCGGTGAAAGATTTATTATTCTTTTTGGTTTAAATATATTGCGTCACGTAATACTGTATTTGAGACAAGCCGCAGTAGAGACTGGCTACCATTTACCGGCGCAGGGTCGGCGAATGGTAGCCGATATAAGTTACTGATAGTATCTCTAGATAATCGCAGTACGACTGGGAAGCTTAAAATGGATTAACATTATTAATAATAATACTCTTCACCGCTACGCTTTTTGAGCTCAACCCATTGAACTGTACCCTATTTCGATCAGACCGATAATTTACATGAACGATACAGCTTATTATATTTACATTTCTTCCCCCCGGCTATCCGTTCACGTCACAACAAGGAGTAGGAGGAGTAGGCGGAATCTGTCAACGCTAGTTCCCGTTGTCAGAGGCATGAGACCGTTGCCTTGGAACCAAGTACTCCTCAGCCTGCCTACACTCCACCAAGTTCGCAACATGACGCTCTCTTCTACAGCGCACCTCGCATCCAAGGGCGTGAGATTAGCCGAGCTGCCCAAAAGCCATGTCTTCACGTCCAAGCTACACGTGAGTATATTTTAATAATCAATCCCGGAGTTTTTGTGGTGCAGAATCGCATAGCTAACGGTCGGCCACGGACTCTCCAATCAAAATAGCCGATCCGGAAATACCCAGCCCCAAAGTTGCTGAAGAAAAACCTAGGCCAGGACCTAGAATAGTCCGCAATGCTTCTTTCACATGGTCAAGCCCCAGGCTTACGACAAGTACGAACTCCTGGCGATATCGCCGGCGGCAATGGAGGACATCGGATTGAAGGGTGGCGAAGAGCAGACGGACGATTTCCAGAAATTGGTGTCGGGAAATAAGTTTTACATGGAACATTACCGTGGGCGCAATGCTATGGCGGTAAGTGAAAATTTTAGAGTCTATATATTTATTTAATTATTATTATTATTATTATTATTATTATTATTATTATTTATCTATATCTTTCATTTTATAAATAGTCTAATGAGATTTCTCGATGAATTTTGTCGATTAGGATTTCAATTGTAGGAGAGCTACTATATACATATACTGGATCATTACCGGAGCTCGCGGAACTGACAAGAAATTCCTCCTACATGCAGTGGAACATGGGCCGGCCAGCTTGGTGACGGAGTGAGCTTATACTTTCCAATATTATATGAGCAGGAGCTCTCGCTGACATTAATCTCGAGCTTGTAGAGAGCTATAAGCCTGTTCGAATCTACGAATCCCACACGAAAGTGCGATACGAGCTCCAACTGAAAGGCGCCGGCATAACACCGTATTCTAGATTTGCGTTAGCACTTCCCTCCACTTTTCTGTTTTTCTAAGCTTCTTAGTACTAACAGTAGAATGCACGGGAATTAAAGCGACGGAAAAGCAGTCCTTAGGTCGAGTATACGTGAGTTTGTTGCAGCGAAGGTAAGTGCAATGTAATACACTCCAATGATATATCACTTTTAAAAGAATTTTCAATTGATTATTTAATTATCACGATTACATCAGCTCTCAATGCTCTGAAAATACCGACCGCAAGGGCATTGTCCCTCACACTGCTGCCCGAAACCCGAGCTATTAGAGAAACCTCCGAGGTCTGCGCGGTCGTCTGCAGGTTCGCTCAGACTTGGATCAGGCTGGGGACGTTTGATCTGCCGCGGTCTCGAGGCGATAGAAGCTCATCAGGCAGCTCGCGACTACGTCCTCGATGAGGTATACGGAGGAACTTCGAAGCTGCCCGAACCTAGGGAGAACGAACCGGACGGGAAACCGAACCGCTACGAGCTGCTCTACTGGCAGATCGTCAGGATGAATGCGAAGACGGTAGCAAAGTGGCAATCTTATGGTTTATGAACGGTGTACTGAATACTGATAATACTTCTATTCTCGGGTTGAGTATAGATTTTGGGCCTTTTTCTTTTATGGATGTATGCCAACCTTTTCGAAACGAGAGGCTCCATTCGACCGAGTAAAGAAATCACTGACCATATATTATTGAAAGAACTTGATCCCAACTTTACTCCAAACCACGATGACGAATCTTTAAGATACTCGTACAAAAATCAACCTACAATTATCTGGTGGAATCTGGTAAATATTCCTATGGATTTGTTTATAACATTGATTGCCGTTCTAACTTTATGGTAGGTACGGCTTGGAGAAGGTCTAGCAGAGCTATTTGGCTCTGGAGACAACGTCGACAGTACAGCTTTCATTGAGGAGGGTGTCAAGAAAGAAGAGGCCAATGCGCTCATCAAACGAGCTGAGGGGACTATAGAACGAGCGGGGGAAGAATACAAAAAGGTTTTCCTAGAAGACTATAAGCAACTTATGGCAAAGGTGCGCAAACCCATCGAAATACAGCTGTTTCTGAATAAAAAAGGATTTAAAGCCGCTAAAATAAATCGACGAGGTATCTAGCGTTTAGGATTCCAAGAAGCGAAAGATTCAGACCTGGAAGACCACATTTCGACGTGCTTTGACCTCATGGACGAGTTCAGATTAGACTTCAACCATTTCTTCCGCCGCCTGTCGTCAGTGCGGATCTCCAAATGACTCTGAGGATTCACGAAAAGAAGCGGCTAGGGACTTCTTGAACCCGACATCGTCCAGCAAGTGCGCTGGCGGCGAGGAGGAGCCAAGAAGAAGATCGCTGAGTGGTTGGGTAAGTGGAGGGGGCGATTAGAGCAAGAGGAAGGAGGTTTAGATGACGAAAGAGAAAAGGCGATGAAAGCTGTTAATCCAAAGGTATGTCGAAGACTTTATTTCTATATTCAAACTTATCCTTTGCTTAAGGATTATACCGCTAACATGGAAGCTACAATCCAGTTCGTTCCGAAAAACTGGGTACTTGACGAAGTAATCCACAGGGTACAGAAGACGGTGAAAAAGAGGTGCTAAAAAAGATAGTTGACATGTCACTCAGACCTTTTGAGGACCATTGGGGCCCTGAAAGCGAATGGGGGAGGAGGAAAGGTGGTGCGGTGATGTGCCAGTGTCCAATGTTGGGATGCAATGCAGCTGTTCCTCATAATATAAGCTGCTGCTTATCTATAGCTTGTTGGAGCTTTGAGATCGTTGAAATATGATTTATAACACTTGCCCACCATAACTATGAATTGTTTATAAGCTCCAATATGAATGCAGACTCTAGTGTATATCATATAAGTATTTTCGTAGCTTCATTCTACATGTGCACATATAGGATAATTATAACATACATCATTTTTATGTGGTTACCTGGTGTCTCCTTGCTAGCTAGCGGAGAGTCTGGGTTCGAGACAATTCTGGAGAGCTGTTATTGCTTTTTTTTCTGTTGTAGAAGTCGACTTGGAGCTTCGGTTGCCAAGATCTGGAGCTCATATCTTATTGCTAACTGACAGCTCCAGTCTGAAATTTTTTTATCTACCTAACTCTCTGACCTGTTCTCCTAGTCTCGTTTGACGCTCCTGCCACTTATTTATTATTTTTGCGTAGCGTAGTTCTCCAAGCTCCATTTCATAAAAATCACCTAACAACTCCATTATATTTTCTGTTTTGTGAACCCAATTTTAACCCAATTTACAAAACCAAAAAATAATAAGAGCTTCCTTAGCGAAGAAGCGAATGACACGGAACAACATCTGGATCGCCGCCTCGGACGGCAATACGGCTCAAGTCCTCTCCTACTTCCGCCGACCCGTCCGCCGTAAACTCCAAAGACGAAACGGCTACACGCCGATCCACGCCGCGGCCTCCTACGGCCACATGGAGCTGCTGCGGCGGCTGTGCAAGGAGCACGGCGGGGACGCGAACGTAACCGATGACGACGGTGACACGCCGCTGCACTCATGCGAGGACGTCGCGACGGCGAAGGTGCTGGTGGAGGAATTGGGGTGCGACTGGACGAGGAGGAACGATGAAGGGAGAGTGTATGCTTCATATATCCTCTCTTCCTCAAAGAAAAAAAAAATACAAACGTTTTAGTAGAGGAGGAGCTACGTAAAATTCTAACAGACACTGCTTAAGTTAGGCAGCTGACGCGATCGAAGAAGACGGTGTATTTCTGGAAGTTTCGAACTACTTCGCTCTCTGGAAGCGGCGCGAACAACGGTAGGGCGCCGCTGTCGCACCCAGTGCGCAGTCCCGGCCCGCGCCGCGGGAGTAGAAGTCGACGTGCGGTCCGTCGAGGTGGAGGAGTCTAACATGATGCTGGGACCGTGGACGAAGATTTCAGGCGGCGCATAGAGGAGCTTGCGAGCCGGCCGGGAGATTTCAGCACGGAGGATAAGCAGCGGGATCTGAGGAGCATAATCACGGAGGCGGTTCAGAAGCACGTGTACGACGAATCGGAGAGCGGCAGGGACGCCAGTAGGCTGAAGCGGTAGATCACTGCAAAATTTCTTCATTGGAAGAGCTATACGATTACTGGAAAATTATAGACAATAAGGAGCTGATCAATTCATGGCGTGGTACGATACTGAGAGATCTATCGAGTTAAACGCTTTTCCTTTAATTGGCATCAGAGCTAGTAACGAGACGCTAGAATTACATTTGTAACAACATCAAACAGAAGAGATCAAACCGGAAGCTGTTTTGTAGATCCAAACAAAAAAGGAATACGACGCATTAGGGCAGGACGAACGAATCCTGAGATCAAAGGGAAATATGATACAGGAAGAAAAGGATCAGAAGCTCTATATCTATCTATACTTCTGCCGCCATTTTTTGTTTTTGCAAAAGTTTGATACCGGAATTAAACATTTGGAAAGAAAATAGAGACAGAACAAAAAATGATCTCATTATTAAAGCCGTTATTATAGTATTATATAGCCTAAGCGCCTGGAGAGTGGCCCTTGTCGCTGGAAGAACTCGATGACAGCCGTGTAGACGACAAGGAGAATGCCACCACTGGACCGAGACGCAGCACCTTCGGTAAGAAGCCCTATAAAGCGCCGCAAATCCTTCTTCCTTGTAGACGAGCCGATCGACGGGATGGCCCAATTGACTTCGGCACCTGACCCTTAACGCGAACCGTATTTGTATTCTCGACTTGACGACGTCGGCCGGCGTGTTGAGGATGGTAACCGACCGTTCTCCAATGCTACCCGCGATAATATCGTTGACCGTCTTGGCTTCTTCGATTTAGCTTCGGGAAGCAGTTGCCTGACCTGATGAATCACACCAAAGTAACCTGCGTTCCACAGCACGTGCCTCCATGGTCGAGGCCGTTGTAAAGAGCCAGAGGTCCCTCGGCTTTAACGGTATTTGCGATAACGTCGATCATGCCGTGTACTTGCCGGCGGACGCCTTATCTGCAGCCGAATCTGATTGAGTTCGAAGGGGACGACACGAGGATTCCGTCGCACCAGCGGAGGCACCGTAAGGATGGAAAGGGACTGGTTCATTTGAGTGACTCCGAAGGCATTCCGGTAGAATTCGCCCCACTTCTCGTTTGCTGCGAAGTTGTCCTACCCACAAACGAATAGTCTTCACTCATGTTTGATATAACCGCTAACGTCGGACAGAAGTATGCTACTTTTCGGGGCTTCATCAGAATCGGACTAATTCACATACAAGCGGGAGAAGCTAGAATTCAGAGTGTCAGCATGCGCACTATTCGAAA